>JPJZ01000602.1:0-13000 GCA_000750815.1 Pseudogymnoascus sp. VKM F-4516 (FW-969)
GACAACCCCATTATTTTCACACATATAGTATTAAATCTACGGTTACCGGAAAATATAATAATCATGATGGAGCAAATCTTCGAGTCGCCATCTATGTCCGAGACTTCCATCGTCATCCTCTCGGATCCCGTCCAGCGACAATCGGTCATGAAGAAGGCGACATACCATGACTACGACCAGCTAGCAAAGAATGGTCGGCTCAACTTCATCTACAAACCAGTAAAGCCGTCGCGATTCGCAGTCATCTTCGACCCTGAGAAAGAGAGGGATTTGAGTACAGATCGGAACCGTTCGAGCGCTCAGCACGTTGTCGCAGCCCAGAAACAAAACTACCTCAATGTGGAGAAACGACTCGGGAACAAAGGGCTCAAGGTTCTATTGGTGGAAGACAATCTCGTCAATCAGAAGGTCCTCCTAAAATTCCTCAGCAGAGTAGGAATCCATGCCGAAAAAGCTATGGACGGGGTCGAGTGTACCGCAATGGTCTTCGCAAAGCCACACGACTTCTACTCACTGATTCTCGTACGTCTTCCCCCTTACTCACATTTATATCCCTTCCTTCGAAACCAAACTAACCCCTCGCAGTGCGATCTCCACATGCCACGTAAAGATGGGTATCAGACCTGCCGCGATATCCGTCGCTGGGAGAAAGACCATGGATACCCTTGCATGCCGATCGTTGCGCTGTCGGCGAACGTGATGGTGGGCGTACTGGACAAGTGCGTGACGGCGGGATTCAACAGTTATGTGACGAAACCCGTCGATTTTAAGAGTTTGAGCAAGGCGATGATCGATTTGTTGGATTTTATAGCTCCATAATAGGCAGTCGGGTTCCTGGTAGCGGCTGGAAGCCGAGAGAAGGAGGTGTGGTTCAAAAGCATTGTATGACCGGGTGATTACGAAACTGTACAATTAGAACACGTACTATGCTAATATTAAATGAGCCTTAGGAAGTGGAGGTTGGGCTGGTGGCAATTTGCTAAGAAGCATCTTCACCATTTCTAGAATCCAGCGACCCTAGATATCAGTCCTTGGCGCCAGTATGGGGGCCAAGAGTTCTTGCTCTGAGCGTGGAGGAGTATCGCGAGCTCAGGGAATGGGCAAGGTAGCCATGGTCGAAGTCTCATCCAGACATGCAATTCTGTTGGTGTAATTCATGTGATATTGGATCTATCTCGTGGTGGAATGTCGCGCGAGCAATGACAAAGGTCATGATTATAGAGAAACAAGCGTTCTCGTTCAGGTGCATTTCGGGGCCAATTGGCGCATGCACGTCAGCCTAGCTGCGCCACATTTGGGTTAAGCCACATTGAGGAGCAACTAAATTGAGCAAAGCTGCAATTCAAAATTTCATCCTCAAATTGCTTCAACATCGTTTGATATACATCTTTGCTTGGATATTAAATTCAAAAACCGAGCCTAGTCGCGCAACTGCTTTGATCCTTCACATCAGAAGAGTAGGGTCGATACACCAAAATAGGTCGGAAATTAGTCATAGAAAACCTCCGTCCTTGAGTACTTCTTTACCGACCAGCTGCGGGACCTTGGAGCCAGCAAAGAGATCTCACTTCCCCAGCGGTATCACTCAGGTCCTACTACTTGAGCTACTTGATTAGAATACATCGAGGAATTTCATTTCAGAGACTACATACATGGATTGCTTCCCATCTTTAGGGAAGTTGCGGCGTGTGTAATCTTCTGTGAGTCCTCAGAAGCTTTTAATGCTCGTTCTTGAAGTATGCGCGATGTTATCAGCAGAACCTCCTGTATTTCTTCAAGTTCTTGGATCCGCGCTGCCTCTTCTTCGCGAAGGGCTTTCATCTCAGTCAGCAGTTCCGCATTCTCTCCTTTTATACCCATCATCTCGATCTCTAGAGCTTCTCTTATAGCCACTTCTGCGTTCAATTTCTCACGCCATTCTTCAGCGATTGTATTACTGGAAGAATGTTCTCTACTCTTCTCTGGTGCATTAAAAGCTGTGATTGTTGTAACGAGTCGCGTCTCTGGTTCATAGTCTGCAGCGCCTTTTCCGAGCGCAGCCTTAAAATGAACTCCAACTCCATTGCATAGGTCGATATAGGCTCCAGTCGAGTGCTTGCTTAGTTGTTTATTGAATAGTGCAGTCTTTTCAGCTGTTAAGATACTCCATTGATACAGGTCCTCTGGGTTTGTTATGAGCTTGACATTGGTTGGGAGTATAGTAAGTCCAAGTTGGGAGTCTGGTCACATGACACTGTTAGATATGGCTTATTATGTACCGAGCATACTCACGAATGTGATTGGCTAACTTCTCCCTACACTCAGTTCGCCATTTGGCCCTTTCCTGGTTGCTGGTTCGAGGGCAGTTCATTCTGAATCTGATTACATATTTCGCTGCTGCTATAGCGACTTGTTATAGTTACGTGGTCGTGGCGGTTTACTTACGCGTGGTGGCACTTTGCAGCAGAAAATTGAGGTGTTGTCAACAACTGGTATCATCGGGTGGTGACCAGCAGATTGCTGCTCTTTCAAACTGAGCCATTATCTCCGTCAGCTTATTACCACTCTCCCTCACGTCCGCAACCGAGACGTAATCTTAGTTTCAGAGTGACGACGATTTACACCACGCCAACGTCGTCAATGGCTCTCCTCACAGCATCGTCAGCCACAATTGCCAACCGCACACGCAATTTGAGCCACAGTTTAAATCGCAATTTGAAAACGACAATAGTATTATATATCTCTACCTTCTCATCCTCAATCTTTGCCTTCTTGCTCACATGCTCTAAATCCTCGCCCTTCGTGTCTTGCACATATTCCTCGTTATTTTCGCTCTTCCAATTCCTGCTCACACAGTTTGAACGTGGTTCTTCAATATAATGAGCATCCTGAAAATGGGCCTGGGAGTCTGAAGCTGAAGCGTTCATAAGTGGTACGTGACATGAGGGATGTGGACATTCCTGTTTTGCGAAAGTCATAAGGTGCTTGTCAATATTCAATATGATTGAGTAGCGTGGACTTCAGTCTGGAGTCATTGCGCTGTTGAGGATACACATAAGACGTGCGTCGTTTGAACAGACGATAAGGCAAGCGAATGAAGTGAGTGCTACTGACCAAGCCGCGCCCAGACACGAGGTGGCGCGCAATTGTGGGGCGACCAGCCTCACATTCCCCCACCAAAGTTACCGACCTTGCTGATAAAAATATCATGAAATGTAGTGATGCCGAATATGGCTCCCTGCAAACGAAATTGACCGACTGAGACAGTGTCCCCTTTTCTCCTCACCTCGCCGGCTTTGTCGGGAAGTGGTGTGCAAATACGATCGATGAAGGTGGGCCATCCAACTGCCTTTTGTTGACTCTGTCGCCTTCTTTAACCGCTGCAATTGATGCATTGCGTACCTTCTTTTTAAGCCATCAAGCCGCTCGTTGCCGTAAACCATTCTTTCCGCTGGGTCGCCCACGGAACAAGAATAAAGGAGGAGCACTTCAAACTACGAATGTCTACACTTGACAGCTCCGACTCCTCCTATAGTTGAGAGTGACAATTGGACTTCAAAGACTCCTCAAACTATAAGGGAGCTTAACTTTTAAACAGAGCACATTAAGAACTGCATCATACGACATCAAAACAGCTCTCCTAGCTCAATTAATAATGCTGTTAGCTGCCCTATTAAAGGAGCAGAAATGATGATGCATTCTGCTGTTCTACTTAAGGCAGAAGTTAAGGCTCTACAAGCGGCAAATGAACAGAAGAAGAGGAGGGTAAGGAAATGCAAGAGGCGTATAATGCAAGGGGGTAGTCTCTCTATACAAGAGGAGAGGATATCCTGCAGAGTGCTGAGGTTGAAACTCAAGTCCGTACGGAGGTGGCAAGTGAGAGTAGTCGGCAGGTGGGCTCTAAGGGCCGACAGAAGCGCTGTGGCTTATGTGGTACTATGGGCCATAATTCCCGTACGTGCGAGAGGCACGAGGATTCAATTACAGTTGAACAAGGGTCATTATATAGGGTGGTGGTGTAGTTGTAGTAGTAATAGTCAATCGTGGTGTTTTGGTGGGTAACTCGTTCGTGTGGGCAACTCGTACGTGAAATACGTTAACGATACATAATGGCATAAACGCTATATACACACAACACGTAACGCACACCCCCAACCCAACCCATAAAATAGATTTGAAGTGTATATACACTTCAAACAACCCATTTACACCATGCACATACACCACATCCCAACATTATTTAAAATGCAGTACTTTTAAAGATCTACGACCTCCGCCTAAGCTACGCCAAGTGAAATGCAAGTAAAAAATCTGCCTCGTGCAATCTCTAGAACTAACTCTCGCAAAATTCAATCTGCAACGTTGAACAATGGTTAACTAAACCAAATCCCCTTCATCTATGGTGCCATAACAAGCGCCAACATGGCCATGCGGCAGTACAGTCCATATCTCATCTGCACATCAGTAGTCAGTATTTGTTCGACCTGTAGAATTGAGAGATGTGACTCACCTGTCTGAAGTACGCAGCGCGCTGGTCAAAGTCTACCTCTCCCGCAACCTCCGCGTTCCTTGGAAGCGGGTGCATGACAACCATGCTTTGGCCTTGCAGCCCTCAGGGTCTTGTTGTGATGAATGTATCCTTGAGCCTCTCGTACTCAGCTTGATCAGTGAACCTCTCCTTCTGGACACGAGTGCAGTAAAGCACATCACTCTTCACCACGATACCCGCAGTGAGCTCGGTAGACTCCTTGATGAGCTGGCCCGAAGCCTTGAGCATGTCTTGGATGTCGGCTGGGAGCGCAAGCTGAGGAGGCGACACAAGCTGGACTTGTACGTCATAGTATTGCAGCAGCTTGCATAGCGAGTGGACAGTGCGGCTGTGAAGCAGATCTCCCGTAAACGTGATTGTCAGGACAGAGACAGTGCCGAGCTCCTCGCGAATGGTGAACAAGTCAATGAATGCTTGCGTAGGGTGCTCCTTGCTTCCGTTGCCGCCATTGATGACTGGGACAGGGGAGAACTTGGCTGCGACCTCAACCGAGTCTTCCTCTGGATGGCGCAGAACGACTGCGTCACCGTAGCATCCAAGAGTGCGCAGGGAATCCTGGAGGGTCTCGCCCTTGACGGTGCTAGAGTGCTCTGTAAAGTTTGCAATGGTGCGGCCTCCAAGACGTTGCATGGCAGCGTCGAACGATATAGAGGTACGCGTGCTAGGCTCGTAGAACATGGTGCACAGGACACGTCCCTTCAGGATGTCGAGAACACCGTCACGTTGAACGCCAAGGCGCATCTCTTGTGCGACGGTGAACAGCACATGGAGGTCAGAGCGAGTGAATTGCTTAACATGCTGGTTCTTGAATGGCGAGCGAGCGAGTAGCGATTGCAGGGATGGCGAGACAGATGGCTGAGGGTACAATGGAACGCCGTATTCCTCAGATGGTCCGGTCTTGGCAAGAGCTGAACCCTCAAGAGCTCTTTGGCGGTTGAATGCTCGAGGTCCGGGTTGTTGGCCAAGAAGAGATGATGTGCGGCGTGCCTTGGAGCGGTCAGAAGCCTCGACGACTGGGCTGAGAAGTGGAGATTGGATGACCTTGACAGCTGGAGATGGGGGCACTTGGACACGAACGTGCAAAGACATATCCTTTCCTTGTGGCCCTCCATCGCAGGGCTCGCCATCGAGGCAAGCTGTCTTGTCGTTGATAATAACCCTTTGCACTGCCCCGCGAAGAATCTTGCCAACAAATGGAGACCAGACTGGGCCAGCAGCCTTTGCGTAAGGCCTGTCAATCTCTACCTCGACAGACGCACCGACTTGCTCATGGAGCTCAAAGATGCGGACTGGGTTGTCATGGAGACGAGTCTTGATGTCGTCAACAGTCGATATTCCGTCTGCAACGGCGGAGAAGAGCAGAGGGAGGGCGTCCGAAAGTCCGACTGCTGGTGTGGCCTTCTCACCAGCAGCATTGGCAAGCTGGTATGGTACACTACCAATGGGGAAGACGTCGATGGTGCTCAAATGCTCCCAAAGAACGGCTTGGGAGCATTTGAGCTAGATCAGAACCCGTTGGCAGGAAAGAGCATTCAGGATACTCCTTTTGGGACACGAATAGAGAATAGACGGAGACGTCACAGATGACTGTGAGACACTTGTCCTTGCTCATAGCGATGAGTCTAATATCCTCCTTGGTGGTGACATTTGTGACATGAACATTCCTGCTGTGAAGACTGGCGAGGAGCAGGATTGAGGCAAGGTCAGTCACCTTGGCATCGGTGATGATTGGCTTGAGAGTTGGCCAAGAATCGAAGTGAGCAGTAACGGCTGCGACCTTGCTGATACTATCATTAAGGTGGTTGAATGGGATAAACAACGAGCCAACTTCTCCGGCAACCAAGCTAATTTGCTCAGAGTTGGAAGAAGTTGCGGCGACAGAGAAGTTATAGTCGCAGCTAACGCCTTGCCTACTATTGGCCTGTGCAATGTCCAAAGTCCTTGCATCGGTGATGCAGCTATCCACGCCAACGGGCATGACTCTAATCATGGTGAAACCGGCGGCGATGGATGCCTCGGTCACGGTTTGGAGATCATTGCTTCCAGCCGTGGCAACACCTGGAACGAAAGCCTGGATGTTAACCAGACCTGGAAGAACAACAGTGCGGTGGCTGGTTTGGTAATCGCGGGTGCTAATTTCCATATTGTAGTGTCTAGCGATGGCCTCAATGAGGATCTTGGCGTTCTTGACATTGGTCACAAGAGGGGTCTGGTAATCGACAGCCATTCTGCGAGACTTGTAGCCCTTGGACATGTAGCTCGCAGGTCTCCTGTAACGATTGCTAGATGGTAGATTGATGTAAAGATCAATCATATTGTTTGCAAGATGCTGTGAGAGAGTACTCCGACTTTTGCTCATCCTCCTCGGCCAAAATCTCAAGATACTGAGCCCGAATGCCATGCTCCTGGAGGAGATCGGCGGTACCGGCAGTGGCAAATAGCTTGTAGCCTGAAGCCTGTAGCCTCTTCACAGACGGAAGCATCTCGTTCTTATCCTTGTAAGATCCGATAGACAAGAGAATGTTGCGCTTTGGAAGCTTGAAGCCAGTGGACACCAAGGCCTTGAGGTAGGCCTTATACTTGTCTTTTCCAAATGATGCCACTTCTCCTGTGGAAGCCATCTCAACACCCAAGACCGGATCGGCTCCAGAGAGTCGAGAGAAACTGAACTGGGGGACCTTGACACCGACTGTTCCAGGCACAATGCTCGTATGCCTCGCAAGGGATATCCATGATTGCCTTGGTGGCCAGCTCAATAAGATCGACTCCCATAACCTTGGAGACGAATGGGAACGAGCGGGAGGCTCTGACGTTGCACTCGATAACCTTGATGTCGTTGTCCTTGGCGATAAATTGGATGTTGTATGGCCCTGTAATGTTCAACGCCATACCAATCTTGCGAGTTGCCTCCTCAATGCGCTTGATGGTGGTATCCTCCAAGTCTTGGGGTGGGAGAATAAGAGTGGCATCTCCAGAATGAACACCAGCGTTCTCAACGTGCTCAGAGATGAAATGTCCGACCATCACACCATTCTTGGCGACTGCGTCCATCTCAATTTCTTTGGCGTTCTCAATGTATTTGGTGATAACGACCGGGTGCTCGCGAGAAACCTCGGAAGCTTGCTTGAGGTATGACTCAAGATCCGGCTCGGAGTAGACCGTGTTCATTGCCGCTCCAGAGAGGACGTATGAAGGGCGAACCAGCACTGGGTATGAAACCTTGTTGCAGAGCTCCTTTGCCTCCTCGAAGCTTGTCAACTCCTTCCATGTTGGTTGATCAACGTCGATTCTGTCCAACATGCGGGAGAACTTGTATCTGTTCTCCGCATTGTCAATCATCTCAGGGGACGTTCCCAACACCTTGACATTGAGACGGTCTAGCGACAAAGCAATGTTTTGCGGCGTTTGCCCGCCCATGGCCATCAAGACACCAACCGAAGACTCAACCTCGTAGATGTCGATAATCGTCTCCAAGTTGATATTCTCAAAGTAGAGTCTATCGGCTTCATCGTAATCTGTGCTTACAGTTTCGGGATTGCACCAGAGGGAAGTTAGCAATGGCAATATTAATATAAGAAATAGAGACTGAGATGAGAAGCTTTCGGGGTGGATCACGTGAACCAATGATAGAATTCACGTGACTGTGCTACAGGTTCAAAGGGAAGGTGCCTTAAAGCTTTAGAGCTTTAGAGCTTACAAGATAAAAAAAAAAAAAACTTACGTTAACCATGACAGTCTTGCGACCACTCTCACGAAGAGTCCGAATAGCTCTAACGGAACACCAGTCGAACTCGACAGAGGAACCAATTCTGTACACTCCAGATCCGAGGACCATCACACCGTTGTCGTTGAAGTCCAAGTCGTGCTCGGAGCCATTGTATGTCATGTAGAGGTAGTTGGTGAAAGCAGGGAATTCAGCCGACACCGTATCAATCTGCTTGACAAACGGAGTAATGCCAGCCTCAGTTCTGAGCCTTCTAACGGCCAACTCGGTCGAGCTCCAGAACTTCGCCAACTGGCGATCACAGAAACCAAGCTGCTTTGCTTGGCGCAGGAGGTCAACTGGGATGCTGCTCGTGTCGAAGGTGGTCATGTGCTTGGCGAAGTCGTTGAGACCCTTGAGCTTCCTGAGGAACCACTTGTCAATCTTGGTCGTGTTGTGGATCTTCTCAACCGAGTAACCCTCGTGCATTGCATTCGCAATGGCAAAAAGACGCTGGTCAGATGGGGTCTGGAGCTCATCATCGATGGACATCAAAGCTGGGGTCTCATTGAATCCGAGGTTGTGGAAATCGATGGATCTGATGGCCTTCTGGATGGCTTCCTCAAATGTTCTACCGATGCTCATGACCTCGCCGACACTCTTCATAGAGGAACCAAGTTGCGTAGAGACGCGAGTGAACTTCTTCAGGTCCCATCTTGGCATCTTAACGACGACGTAATCCAGAGATGGCTCGAAGCAAGCACATGTCTCCTTTGTGACAGGATTCTTGATCTCGTTCAGGGGAATCCCAAGACCCAGCTTGGTGGCAATATAGGCCAATGGGTACCCAGTAGCCTTGGAAGCCAAGGCGGAGGAACGGGAAAGTCTCGCGTTGACCTCGATAATGCAGTATTCTTGCGAGTATGGGTTAAGGGCGTACTGGATGTTGCATTCTCCGACGACACCGAGATGGCGAATGACGTTGACGGCGGTGGTACGGAGCATGTTGTAGTCCTCATCGGACAGCGTCTGGGATGGAGCAACGACAATGGAGTCTCCAGTGTGAATACCGAGAGGATCAAAGTTCTCCATGTTACAAACAGTGATGCAGTTGTCTCTGGCATCTCCGACGACCTCGTATTCAATCTCCTTCCTGCCCTTCATACTGCTCTCGATCAAGACCTGAGGAGACGCAGCAAACGCCTTCTGGCAGAGCTCTAGCAGCTCAACCTTGTTGTCAGTAAAGCCGGAGCCCAAGCCACCAAGGGCGTAAGCTGCGCGAACAATGACGGGGAAACCAATGTCCTTGACAACATGCATAGCCTCCTCCACGGTTTTCGCCGAGGCAGACTTGGCGCATTTCTCGCCAATCGATTCCATGCTTCTAGCGAAAAGCTCACGATCCTCAGTCGTGATGAAGGTGTCAATTGGAGTTCCAAGGACCTTAACGCCAAGTCCCTCGAATTCATCCTTCAATTGAATTCCGACTTGCAGCGCAGTCTGACCACCAAAGGTGACATAGATGGCATCAGGGCGCTCGTAGAGAATCACTTTGCGGACAAAGTCGGCAGTGACTGGGAGGAAGTAGACCTTGTCGGCAAGGCCCTTTGATGTTTGAATGGTGGCAATGTTGGGGTTGATGAGCACGGTGTAAATGCCCTCTTCCTTCAGAGCCTTGATGGCCTGACTTCCGGAGTAATCAAACTCGCCGGCCTGACCGATACTAAGACCACCACTTCCAAGAACCAAGACCTTCTTGACATCGACTCTGGGGTTCAGTCTTGCCGTCTCGGCAGCCTCACCTCCAGGGAAGTGAACAGGGAGGTTTAACTGGGTAGCGTCCTCGAGAGTCTTGACGATGGTGTTGATGAACACGTCAAACAGAAACTCCGTATCTCTTGGGCCAGGTGTGCTTTCAGGATGAAATTGGACACTGAAGTGTGGCTTGCTAACGTGGCGGATACCCTCGTTGGAGCCGTCGTTGGCGTTGACGAAAAGCTCCTCCCACTCTACGGGCAACGAAGCGGTATCCACGGCATAACCATGGTTCTGGGAAGTAATGTGACATTTTCCAGTCAACATGTTCGTGCATGGAATATTGTGGCCGCGGATACCAAACTTCATCTTTAAGGTGCTTGCACCAGATGCTCTCGCGAGGAGCTGGTGGCCAAGGCAGATACCGAAGATTGGGGTGCGGTTCTCCTCGACGGCAGCCTTGATGTGGTTGACAGTTTTTGTTATCGTAGCTGGATCACCGGGACCGTTAGAGATGAAGAGACCGTCGTAGTCCTTGCCGGCAAGGGTGGGGAAGTCGTAGTCCCATGGGCAAACGAGGACCTCAACACCACGTTTGAGGAGACACCAAAGTTGGTTGTACTTGAGTCCGACATCTAAGCACAGTACGCGGACCGGGCGGCCAGAGGGGTGGAGGAGAGCGTCGGAAGGCTTGGGGGAGTATAGTTTCGGCGCCTTGATTGAGACTTTGTCTACAGTCAGAAATATTCGAGGGGAAATTTTTTGAGATCTCACCATCTGCAACCAGATTTGTAGCGTTCGGGTTAGACCACTCTACGGCCTCGAACCCCGAACGCCAGTCCTCCGACAGACGGGTTACATTGACATTGGTAAGACCTTGCTTCTGGAGGAGCATGCGCCCCAGCATACTACCTTCGTCGCGGATTCTCTTGGTGAGGGCTCTTGTATCGACACCGTACATGGCGGGAACACCCTGCTCCTTCAGCCACGCTCCAAGAGAGGATGTGGCAAGGTAGTGGTTGTAGCCCTCGCCTGCATAAGAGGCAACGACCAAACCGGAGATGTGAATCTCCGAGGATTCGAAGTGGATCGGAACATCTTTGAGGAGTTCGTCCATTGTTTCCCTGGAGGGCACACCATAGTTTCCTGCAAGAGGAAATGTAAGTACGAGGATTTGGCCTCGGTAAGAGGGGTCAGTCATAGATTCTGGGTATCCGACCATTCCTGTCTGGAAGACCAATTCTCCCGCGATGCTCTTCGGGGCACCGAAGCTGTAGCCTTGGTACACAACGCCATCTTGGAGTTCGAGTGCGATAAGACTCTCGTCGGTGCTGCCGCGCAGCCGAGCTGAGATCGGGACGTATGTTGTTTCAGCCGTGGTTGCGAGTGGTTGCGAGTGGCTCTGCCTTCGTCCGATAAGTACGAGGTATGGCGGGGTATACGTAAATCTTTGAGCTCGTCGTCGATGGGCGGCAAAAGCCCTAGAGCCAGCCGCCTTGAAAGTTCAATCTAAGTAACTCACAGTCAATCAACACGGAGAACAAGGCCGCCGAAAAGACTCAATTGAACATCAAGTGGAGGGGAAAAGACTCTGCTTGAAATTGGTGGGCATGGATATAAGTCAGAAAGTCGGAGCTGAAGTTCGGCCAAAAAAATTATGTATGAACCCATGTCATTATTCGTCAGGAGCTAAAAAAGCTTAAAGGCCAATTCGGACTTTTCATTGGCCGATATGAGTACCTGACAAGCAAATCTGCAAAGGGCTGGAAAGAGCGCAAGCCCAATATTAGTCAGCAAACCTCTGTCGCTCCGAAATCGCTTCAGACCTCGGCCAGCGATATATGGGTGCCAATATCAATATCTCAAATCTACGGTGTTAAAGCGGTGACTAGATATATACTTATATACTTAATGCTATCATTTACACTAGATGTGTTTGGAAATTTGTAAAGGCTGAACTGCTGTTTGTTTAGTTATGATACTTGCAATATTTATTTGAAGCGAGGAAATCCAAAGTATTCGACTGTGGCAACCCCTACTAGATACTATCTGTTTTGAACAGTGTTGCCCGAGTACTACTCGCCGTGAGTAGTACTCGGGTGATATATTTATGAGTACTCGGCGAGTCCCCGAGTACTACTCCGAGTGTGAAAAGTATCACCACCACTGTGCGAGTACTGAAAACCAACAGCCGTGGGATGGAGGCTAATGAAACGTAGGAACCACTAGTAAGGAGATATTATTTATCACAGGCACGATCGCTCAGACAATGACCTTGAAATAGATGAATGATAAAGGCTTCAATTCTCAATAAGTTATACCACTTGGAAGAAACTAGCTAAGAGCGAGAGAGAGATCTAGGTTACGGAAACAAACATGAGTCGATGACTCTGAACACTTTTATTTTACCAAGGGAACTGGGTTCCATCCCACACGCGCACCTGCGCACCAATAGACTCCCTCCTCCCCTTGTTGATCGTCCTCACGATACCGCCGACGCTCTCCCCGACCGCCTGGAAGGCCGTCTCGAGGCCGACAGCCTGGGCGCCGGCATTGCCCACGTCGGTTTGGGGAAAACTGCACACATTATTAAATACCTCAGGCGCTTACCGAGGATCCGCAACGAAGCTCACAAAGTCCTCATTCTTAAAATGGATCTTGCCCACGACCCGGGCAGGATGGCCTTGCTAGGGCCGTATGCCGCACACGGGTCAAGACTTCGAGAGTCTACGCATCCTGTAAAACCGAACGCGCGCGTCTGCGTGCCGTCTACTGTATTACTTCTTCCTGGTCGAAGCCGGTGATCGTGATCTTGGATGTGAATATCAGATCGCCAATGTAGCTCTGCAGGAACTTATTATTTCTGTCCAGCTTGTCGTGCTTCTCCTTAATCGCCTCAATGCGTTTAAAGATCTCCAGCAGGGTCTCGTCAAGCAGTTTTGCGTGTCTGAGGGAGGAAAAGGGTTAACGAATTGTCCGTGGCTCCGTGCTGAGCTTGAGCTGGGTGGATAGGG
>JPJZ01000606.1:0-67326 GCA_000750815.1 Pseudogymnoascus sp. VKM F-4516 (FW-969)
CTCCTCTCTCCGCCTCGCCGCACTCGGCTCCCCGGCCTTCGAACACGCCATCATCCGCTGGCGCACCTCGATTCTGCAGCACAAGAAGTTCGTCGGCCCGCCGCCACTGTGTCCGCACTCGTGTAGCCAGGACTGTGCGCTGCACTTTCATATCCGCGGCTGGATGCCGGCAGAGACGCTGTTTTGTGGAGAGTGTGAGAAGTTTGCGAATTGGGTGCAGGTGGATGGGTTTAGATGCCCTTGTAAGGGGGTGAGGAGGGTGAGGGCGAGTGTGGGGGAGAGGGGAGGGAAGGGTGTGTTGGGGAGGTGGAGGAGGAGGAGGGGAGGGAGAGAGGGGGGAGGAGATAGGAGGAGCGAAGAGGGGGCGAGGGGGGGGTCGATGGACGATGTGCAGATCTCACAGGGGGTGCAGATTGGTGTTATTTGAGGTCGACTGGACGCACTTGCCAGTTGCGTTAAGGGGGTCCAAGTTGGCATGGGAGCTGCTGCTTGGCGTGCTGGGCCTGCTACGTCGATATGCGGTTGAAACACATGATGGTATGGGATCGGCTTACGAGAGGTTTATTGGAGTTCGAGGTTGTGGTCTACTTGGGTTTGGGGATGTGGAGTCCTGATGGTTCCTAGGAGTCATCTCATGTCGGGGGTCTGGTTCCCAGCGTAATGCTTTATATATATCGGCTTAATCGTTCGCCGAAAAGATTGATATGATTAACAAGCAATTCTATAATTTACCTTTTCTCAACCGGCTATACCCGTTCTTCGGCTGTCAATGATGCTCCTTGCTAACTTGTAATGGGAATTGTAACCTGCTTGGCGCTTAGAAATGATATATCTAACATAGCTTGGCATAAATTAGTCACATCAATATGGCTAGCTACATCATCTAATTTACAGTATTGTAAGTTTATCATGAGTTACGCACGTGGGAAAGGAAGTAAGAGCGGCGTTGAATCAACCCGGGAATCAAATCTGATATTCTATATAAGAAACCAACGCAACAATGGTATCAAGCATAAATCAAACAATCTCTCAGCTTATCATACCACACTACCCAAAAACTCACCAACCATGACAACCACCACCGAGATCTCCATCATCGGCCTCGGCAACATGGGCACAGCCCTTGCCCACACCTTCCTCAAAGCCAACAAAACCCTCACAATCTGGAACCGTACCCCCACCGCTCCATCCATCACCGCCCTTATCTCCGCCGGTGCAACATTCGTCCCCTCCCTCCCCACTGCCCTCTCCGCCTCCCCCCTAATCATCCTCTGCATCCTCGACTATCCCGCAATTGACTCCCTTTTCGCCACCCTTCCCCCCGGCATCCTCAAAGATAAAATCATAATCAACCTCACAAACGGCACTCCCCGGCAAGCACGGCATCTCGCGACCTGGATGCAAGATAATGGCGTAGCGAACTACCTCGATGGCGGCATAATGGCAACACCAGACATGATAGGCACCCCCGCCTCTTCCCTCTTCATCTCCGGCGCCGACGAGCCGGCCTTCGCTTCCGTGAAGGAAGAAATTGCTATCCTCGGCGCGCCGCGGTATATGGGCACTGATCCCGGCGCAGCGGCGCTGTATGACCTCGCCCTGCTAGCTGGGATGTATGGGATGTTCGCAGGTTCGCTCACGGCGATGGCGCTAATGCGTCGTTTGGGCGGCGAGGAGACACTCGAGGCCCGTGTGGAAGGTCTGCTGAATCCGTGGATGGCGGCGCTGATTCCCTACCAAGCTGCTATGGCTGGGTCGGTGGACCGGGGCAGCTTTGAGGCGCTGGGGAATCCGGTGGGGATGCAGAGGGAGGCGTTGAAGAATATCTTGCGGGCGTGTGAAGAGGAGGGCGTGGATGGCGGGTGTTTGGGGTATTTTGAGGGGTTGGTGGGGAGGGTTGTGGAGGATAAAGGGGGTGATGGGGGGCTGGCTGGGGTGGAGGGGTTGTTGGGTAGTAAGGAGTGATTTGGTAGGAGTTTGGGAATGATATTTGATGAACCCACCTCCTGATAGCTCATACTTGTGACTTAGACAGCCAGGGATCGTCCAACAATTCTCTTGCCGTCTTTCGCTTCTCCGGTTCCCACTGTAACATCGACTTGATAAAGTTGAGAAAGAGCTCTTTATCGGTCCCTTTAAGATTCTCCTCTGCAGCCTCGAGACTACTAGACGGCAAAAGGGGTAAGCGTTCCGGCTCATTCTCGTCTGGTTCAAGCCATTTGCCATCCCCGTCGAACCATTCCGGAGACCTCTTCCCCAGCTTGATGAGCTCCAGTGGTGGTGGTCCGAGAATGGAAATCAGTTCTGTAAGATGAGCACGGGTTGTGTAGCGGCCTCGTTTCGGATCTTGCCCACTGAAGAGATGTTTACCCTCGAAGATATCCCAGATCTACTATCAAGTCAGTAAAGGAGAGTCTCACTAATTTATTTTTGCGCGTGGGAAATGGTAACTCACCATGGCGCCAACATTCCAGATATCAGCGCTGTAACTCCATGGGAGATGAAGCATCACTTCTGGACACCTGTAAATATCAGGGTAGGCGTCATAATCATTTATTTTTGTCCCATAAGTCGCACTTCCAAAGTCGCACAGCACTGGCTCCCCAATAGACTTTGGCATATCTAGGGTCCGAGAAATATATATCTCTCGGTCCCCTGATTCCTTACGTGGTGAGGGTTGAGCAATCTCAGCCTTCTCAAAAGCAGCAAGAATAGAGGCATCTTCGATAAGATGAAGAATGTTATCAGATTTGATGTCTAAATCAAATCAAATCAGCAGATACTCTGTCATCCATGAAAGCCAGGGGTAAATTAACCTGTGTGAATCAACTTCCGGTCCGTGTGAAGATAGTCTAGCGCTACGAAAAGGCGTTGGAGGATTACTCGAAGCAGGTCTTCCGTGAGATTGTCCCGAGCGATCCGTTCGAGGAGTGTCCTTACACTGTCCCAGAGTGGTTCATGTACTAGGCATGGATGTTTCCTCCCGCGGTTCGTCAACTCAAATGAATCAAGAGCAGTGCGCACATAGCGGTAGCCAAGTCTTGATTTATTTCCTTGGCTAATATGCTTATAAATGGCAATCTCATCGGTATCCTGGCTATCATTTGTAAATATTTTAACAGCAACGTGACGATGGGATCTGTTTTAACATTAGCCTTATATGATGTCAAGGGATATCATCGCTGACTGTAAATCCCGTGAAAGCCACACTGTCGACGAATTTCCAAACCCCAGCTTTCCGACGATTTGATACCGCGAGGAGAGAATGTCCCCAATCCGCGCTGGATAATATCGCTCAATTCCGAAATGTTCCTCTTCAACCTTTTTTGATGGGTTGATAAGGAGGAATTTCACATTCGAGTATTGCCCTGGTGGAGAGGGTGCCCGTCTAACGGCACCTTTGGCCCACTTTAGGAGTCCAGCCATGAGTGAGATAGGTTGGATGATCTAGCGGCATACTTCGATGTAGCTTTGACAGTTTACAGGGCGCATTCGAAGATGGGGATGAATCGGAGAAAGGTACGAGGCTGGTCTACGACAGTTGGTCCGAGCTTGTAAACGAGTAGGTTCGCTGTGTCTCAGTGTTCGGATACGTGATATAAAAAAGTAGAAGTATCATTATTCATTGCAAATTCCCGGCCATGCAACCGCATTTGTAGCTGAAAAATACATGCTGCATTTGACTCATACTGCTATGCCTTCTTCGCATCCTCCTTCAAACTCACAATCCTGTTTAAAACCAGGCCTTTTTCCGAGCTATCACGATCTAAGCAAAAATATGCAACGCGCATCCCCTGGAACCGGACGGTTTCTGGCAGTATAGTGCCGGATTCTGCTGGAGTATTACCCTCCTTGGGTCTTGGCCACGGAGCCATTTTCTTGATTTCCTCGATGCCAGTCTCGACCATTGCATTCGGGAAGATCTCTTCAGTGCGAGCGTTGACGTCTGATAGGAATCCGCCGGGGACAGTGTCCGGGTCATTTGACTTGAAGAGGGGGTTGAAGATACGGACTGTGGCTTTAACGGGGCTGTCTTTCGAGGGGCATTTTGCAACCCAGTGGATGTAACTCTTTGGCTTTTTAAATGCGGTCCCTTCATCAGGCTTCTCATAGTGAGCGTGTACCATAGCCACCAATCCGGTTTCGGGATCTGTTTCGAACCCAGTTGCTGTGATAGGAAACGGAACTTTTAATAGCCCGACAGATGTTCCTGGCGCAAGGCGGAAGAAGTCCTTTGAGGCAGATTCTCGGAAGTCACTGCGTTCTATATAGACTGTTTTGGTGAATGGAACAGTATGAACCTGGGCAGGAAGTTGCGGTCAGATATTTATAATTTATAATTTATAATGTAACCACGGCAAATATTTCTGCCTCAAAGGGTATGATAGGGGAAGAACTTACACCAAAAGCCGGATCCTTGGAGAAGGGCAGCTCCACCATCTCAATATAATCTTCTGGGATATTATCAATAACTACTGGAATGGGATCAAGGACGAGCATCAGACGAGGAACAGTAACTTCTAGGTAGCGACGGACACACTGTTCAAAGCGTTTGATATCGATAGTAGTCTCGGCCTTGGTAACTCCAAGCTCGTTGACGAAACTGAGAATCGCTTCGGGAGGGACTCCACGGCGCCGAATAGCAGTAAGCGTATATAAACGAGGATCATCCCAGCCATTGACATGATTATTTTCAATAAGAGCAAGTATTTTGCGCTTCGAAAGGACAGTACCTGAGATACGGAGGCGGCCAAACTCACGCTGCATCGGCTTGTATACAGCAACCTTGTCACAGAGCCACTCATACGAAACCCGAGAGAGTTCAAATTCGGTGGTGCACAGTGAATGTGTGACCCCCTCAAAGCTATCGCATAAGCAATGAGTAAAATCGTATGTGGGATAAATCCTCCACTTATTCCCAGTCCGGTGATGCTTGTGTTTTTCATCAAGCACACGATAGGCTGTCAGGTCCCACATCTGTGGATTATTATCCTGCAAGTTCTGTTTCATGCGGAGGACTGCCTCCCGGGGCTGGTATTTGCCATCACGCATTGCTCGAAATTCGATCAAAGATTCGGAGTTAGGTCGGTCTCGGTGAGGGCAGGCATACCTAGCCTTGCCTTTGCCTCCACCGCGCTGGGCCACAACCTCTTCTTCTATAAGTACTATTAACCAGTCATATACAAAGCTAAGTAGTGAGAGAGTAATATATTTTTAAGATTATAATCTTACTGGTACAGTGACAGACATAGGCGCCGTTATTATTAATAAGCTCCTCTGCCAGCTCATAGAGGCGGTCAAAATTATCGCTGGAATGAGTAACTGTCACAGGTTTAAATCCCAGCCACCTAATCATTTCCTCTATAGCCACGAAATACTTCTCCTCTTCCCCCGTGGGATTCGTATCGTCAAAGCGCAAGTAACAGTCTCCACCATGGAACCTGGCGAACCCAAAATTAATCATGATGGCTTTGGTATGCCCCAGGTGTAGGAAGCCATTGGGCTCTGGCGGAAAGCGCGTGACAACTCTGCCTTTACCATCCGATCTCACGGGGTTCTCGCTGTATACGTCGGCAAGAAATCCGCCTTTGAACATTGAATCTGGGTCATTCTGGGCGTGGGTAGATGGAGCCGAAGCTTTGGCTTTGGGATTTGGTGATTTCCATCCATTCTCATTCTTGGAATTTGATGCATTTAGACTCTTTCGATTGGCGGAGACAGAATTGTCTATCGTATTGCTGGCTGTATCTCTAGTGGGATCCATGTTGTCGGTGGATAATGTCATGTTGTTTGTTGACCAGCAGAAGCCATCATTAAGTGTGCTTCTGGTGATATGGAGTGAGTCACCTACTCCGCCACAGACGAGGAGAGTCACCACCACAAACGCAGAGAGTCACTCAGAACCATATTCAAATTTTATCACCTACTGTACTAATTTGCGATAAAAGTGCATATTTCTAGATAGTTATAACTCGATAGTACTGAACTCATAGCATCAAGGTTGCTATTTATATTTATATGGGGTAAGCCACGAGCGGGGACCCCGATCGTGGCGCTTGACTAGTCCCCTATCCACCTTCCAGATTGAGCTATACCAAGATATGAGAAAAATGACCATAGGCTCCAAGAATTGGGCACCCCGCACACCAGATATTAAGTTGTATACTATGATAAGCGAAATCCAGCTACAGCAATTGTTTGTCGTACATGGCGTTCGGGGCGTTCAAGGCGCTCAGGGCGACCATGGTGTATGGGTTAGTGTCCGCTAACTTAAATATGCTTTCCGCTGAAGCCTATAAATTTGCTTTCTTTCATAAGAAATATTAGCCTAATAATGTTGGGAAAAGCGAGTCGGTCCGCAGCTGAGTTGTAGCTGAGGTGCAGCTGAGTTCCGGGCCAATAATCGTGCCGTGCTGACGCCCATGCAAACAACAGATAGGCCAAGCCGACAAGGCTATGTTAGTACATATAAGGGGCAATAGTCTTCAGCTTCAGATTATTAGGTTCACCGTCTTCAACACCCCATTTTACTACCAAAAATTTACATTCGCTAACAACCTAAAATCGCCACAATGAAGTTATCTGTTTCCGCTATTCTCTTCCTCCTTCCTGCTAGCATCCTGGCGGCAGACTCTTCCAATGAGCAATGCCAGGTCATAGCACTAAGCGCCATACGGTGTAAGATCGTTGGCGTAGACGCTGGCAGTACCGCAAACTGTCGCACCGGGCCTGGCACCGATTTCCCTGTCGCAAAGAAAATTTCTGCCGATGCGGAGCATTTATTCTCATGCTACAAGAAGGGCACGTGTGTTGATAACAACTGGTGCGTGAGAATTATTCCTGGCAAGTGATCGAAATGGCTAACATAGTCTGTAGCACTTGGGATCAGCTACACTACGATGGCGGATCCTGCTTCCTCAGCGGATCCCTAACTGATGATAGGTGCACAATTGGTAAGGGCTTTCGATTTTTGACAATGAGAGGATGTATATGCGCTGTTGCTAATCTGGTTAAATAATAGCTGCTCTTGGGGAGTGTGAAAATTAGTACGCGTGCCCCAAAGAGGTATAACGAAGTCTACGACTCTTGCTTCGAAGCATGAGTTTGTTAATAACAGGCACCAAAACACCAGTTGCTGGGTTGATTCCAAGGCACTGGCTGCCTAAACCAAGCTTCAGTGAGCTACGTGTGGCAGCTCACTGGTTGAGCTTTACATTAGCTATACGTAGTAATTTAAAAAAGAAAAAGGATCTGCCTTATTATATTTTGATGGGCAAAAAGTCATGACTTCGAGCAAGCGATTCAACTGCAGTTCGTTGTGAGTTGGGCGTGATACATTTATTGGTAGCGAATGGTTCACGAGTGATCACCTTTAAAATACGAAATACGACCCAACAATAGAGCGGAGGCTTCCAATTAAACTTGCTGTCATGTTAATAGGTTTAGCGTAGGATCTGGATCATTTACGGCTAAACGGCGATCGTGGGGTAAAGCTACGCTGAACAGGATGAGGTGGAGCAGCGGCTCGTATCAACTCCGCGCCACTGTTACGTTAGTTTAATAACAATACTAGGGTTTAGATATTAAGGTTACAGATGATTCCATAAACGGAGTCTTGTCGCGCTGTCAAGCTGATTTTATGAGGTTATTGGTGGAATTGGTTAACGGGATCCTCCCGCAGCATAAAGTTATGCTTATTTGAAGGATGCTTATAATATAAATCTGTCTCGTAACATGCTTCTTTTAGGTTACGGAGCGGTCGATTCCTGAATTGATTCTTAAAAGAGGCAAATTACGATATGGTTTCTCACTTTCGTAGAAGAGCCTCTTTTAGAATAGGAAGTTGTAAACAAAGATTATCTATAAATGATGGCGTGCTCGCACTTCATTTCTAAGAGACAAACACAGTTGCATCTATCCATCTCAACAATCAACATTCAAATAAGTTCTTACAAAAATCCAATAAAGTCACCATGAAGTTCGCAACCATCCTTGTTACCGCCTCGGCCGTTTTCTTCGGCGTCGCACTTGCCTCCCCAATCGAGGCAGAGAGCTCCGTGGCCGACCGTGCTGTTAAGTGCGCCTACAAAGACTGCTCAGCTTGCCATGCATACTGCTGGAATGGTAAGTTTAATGTTTATCCCTATATAAGGGAATGGTATGAAAATAAAAAGCTGCACAAGACTAATAAATACATAGATATGCCCTGCGCTCCCGACCACGACTGCGGCATCCAGCGAGCGGGATGCATTCTCCTGTGCCAGTCCACCAACTGCTGCGACTGATTTGCACCAACACGAAGTATTTGGAGACGGTTGCTAGTAGTCATGTTAGAGTTCGATTCTCGAGAGTTAGTAGTTAGATGGTGCCTTTATAAGGTCATATAGAGCTTTATATAAGACTGTGTTACCGTTCCCCAGCCTTTTTGCCCCTTGACTTTGAGACAGGGTGGTGGCCCACCCCCACAACATTTAATATGGAAACGATTCTTCATATATAGATCATATAAAATACTTCTTATAATATCCAAAGCTGTACGTCGCAACATCCTACCAGTTTGAATATCTTATGCACGAGTGCCTTTCTTACGAGCACCATCACGGTAGTCTTTTAGGACCGGCGCTGGCTCGCCTTTGTACCCTGTTTTCTCCATCCATTCCTTCACAGATTTCACCCTTGTTGGCAAAATCTCATCCAAAAGTTTGTAGTCCCTTTTAGTCAATTCAGCCTTCCACGTATTCCAAAAGCCCGAGAAGTTCTCTCGGATGGTGACAAGTGTCGGATCATCGTGGGTAACCGAATGCCCCACCTTCACCTCTGGATTTGCAAAAGCTCCGAGCTTGAAATATTCGTCCAAAGTGACATCCTTGTAAACCGACTTTATACCCGTCAATTCTGTGAAGGCAGTGGTTAGATCAGCCCAGGAGATATCCTCTGTAGCAACGTGCAAGTTCAATCCATTGCTGCGAGCTGGCGTATCAAGCATCCAACGTGCATAGTCTCCATAGTCTTTAAGATATATAAGAGGCAATTTCGCATTCCCAAGAGGGGCTGCAAATATAAGCGTGCCGGGGTTTCTGGGATCAGGGTAAGGGCAGAGCACTTCCGAAAGCCCTTCCATGTACAAGCAGGAGGTCAAGACTGACCAGGCCATCGGAGTTGTTGGTTGCGCAGAGAGGTACTCTGCAACTTTGGCTTTCCCATCCAGATGTCCGCATTTGTATTTAGGATCAAAGTTTCCGAGCTTCGAAGCATACTCAAGACCGGCGTAGATGAAATGTTTCAAGCCGAATTCACGAGCTAGCTCATACATGCGGATGCCCCAGTAAATCTCGGCTTTTTCTCCAATGGCAAAGCCGTTGGTGTTAACGAAGGCGTAATCGACGCCGGCAAAGGCCTTGCGAAGGGTGGGCTCATCGTAGGAATCTCCCTCGAATATCTCTACTCCAGAGATTGATTCCAGCTCCTTGGCAGATGGTGATGAAGCATCTCGGGTGATAACGCGCACGGTATATTTCGAACCAGACGCAAAAGCTAGAAAGGTTAGTAATAGCATCTAAAAACCCGTGGTATAGAACCTTTTACTACTGGAACTCCTTGAGCACCAGTACCTCCTATGACTAGGACTTTCTTCTGAGAAGCGGGCATTTTTTTGACAAAGCTTTCGAGGCAGTCTTGCAATGGAATGGATTTGAATTGGCAAAAGTTAATGGATGCGAGCTAATGGGGGATAGAAGAATTTATATACGCGCTGCGTCATCCATTCTGAATAATCCGTCGTCATTCCCAATGCTTTGTGAGAAATGGTTACGCCCTAGAGAAACTCAGGTGATTAATTTGGCGTACTGTTCTCGCCCTCGCATGTGGTTGGATCAAGCTCACGATAAGTAATCAGGGGCCACACTAGCTAATGGTGTAAACCCTATTTTGATTACTGAACCTTAACTACACGTTGATTAATATATCCGCGGAGAAAAGTTATAACTCGTTTTTGTGTAGTCTAGAAGATATGTCATATCCGAGTTTGCCGGATTGCTACCACCACGCCAGTATTTGCATTTATAATTTCCTACTCGACGCCAACTAAATATACTGCGCATTGCAAATTTGGAAGCTCTCTCTATTTAAATCTCCCTCAGCAATGGCCCCCTTTTAAAGGGCTCAATAACCTTGAATTCCAACCTTGGCGGAAGTCCATCCTGGTTCCAATGTATAGTCCCATGCCTAAACCAATGAGCGTACGTCCAAGGTATATCATCTGACCCCTTATGCTCCCTCCATAATGACCCTAAAGTTTCCTTGAAAACTCTCAGAATCAACCCATGTGCTAGCTTAAACCCGAAACTCTTTTGCAGGCATGCCTCGACTATCTCCCTTGCCTGGCTTTGCCCCGCGCTTTCACTCTCGCCTTCTTCGGGGAGCGACAATGACATCAGATCAAACGCCTTCCGCCCATCCCATCCCGTAATTTCGTTGATTAGTTGCGAACCCACCATATAGTCAATAGCATACACGTGCTCAGCAACATATTTGGGTCCGTTCCAGCTGTCCTCGTCGTCAATAAGGCCCATAACCATTGTCATCGCCTGCCCCTGAGCAATGTAATCCGTTAACATCTTGCTCACTTCCTCCGCCTCAATCTTCTTGCCCTCCTCCTCAATTGTAAACGAACCTCCCATCAACGGCAGGCCCTTCAGTAACGAACTGCTGTGCATCCCGTCTGTGCTCGTTTTCCCGCCGTCCTCGGCCCATAAAGCCTGGAACAACTTGTGGCACCGCTCAAAGAGCGGATTGTTAGGTAGACACGCAAGGAAATAATTTGTCAGACTGCGGCCCTCTACTCCCCCCATGTTATACGACAGCACCTCAAACGGCGAAGCCGGATTGCCGACGGTCTCTCGCCACATCCTATCCAAATCCCCAATCTGCATTAGGCCCACGTCCGCATACACTCCTCCATATTTCAGCAGGAGCGGCCAACGGACGAGGTCAGAGGTATGCTGAGGCGCATAATCTCCGCCAATGGTGCCATCCACAAACGCGCGGGGGAAAGTGTCTGGGTCTGAGATGTCGAGGAAATTCACCACATTTAGGGGGGAAGAGGGCAACCGGTCGAGAACGCGGATAGTCCAGCCTTGCTTGGAGAGGCGACGGTGCCAGGATCTGATGTTGCGTTGGGTGTAGGGGTGCATCTGCGTGTAGCCGGAGTGCCAGAAGAACCAGATGTTCTTCGCGCCTGAGACGGGTTTGGGATGAAGGAGATCATGGTCAACTTCGGAGTCTGCACGTAGGTCGAGGAGATGGGGTGGGATAGAATGTAGCCCTGGAGGTAGCAGGTAGGTGTGAGGATCCATTGCGCGCGGTTGGGGTTGGTCTCAAGATGTGTTGTCCCAATCGGGGTCGAAAAAAGGTGCAAACGAGTGATTAAAGACGACTTTTATCTTGGGGCTTTCTTTCTTTAACGAACCCTCGTAAAATTTTAGATGCTGTTGCAACTCTTTCTGTCTTTGGGTCTCATATTTATTCTTTCTATGGTGTATAGACGTCAACGGTGGACTAATAAACAATTGTGGGCCATGCTGCGTAGCGCGATAAGACTCATTATGAGTGATGCTGTGGCTTGCTCGAGTATTCCTGTATGTAGCTAAAGCACGCTGCAGGATAGCGATATCGTTCCGATGCGGGGTCGCTGGGCTTTGTGAAACCTGGCTGTGCGGTCCGCCCCGCGCTAAGACCCCCTACCAAAACTGCTCTCCGTTCATCTAGTCTCAGTTGTCGAGGGTTCAAGAAGGCTAAAAATTAAGAACAAGCTTCATATCCGTTTGGTTTGTTGTTTTTGTTCATACCAGTAGGTTCTGTACTCACTGAAATTTCTCGAGGCGAATTCTTCCGAGAGCGTCATCGTTGCTGATTTCTTTGAAAGCTATTGGGTATCGGTGGCTGTCGCAGTAGTGGGTTAGCATCGGCTCGCCAGGTTCCTGATGGCTCTCTCTGTGCGCGGCATGGCAGTACTCACTGTTGTAAGTTCTTGGTAGAAGCTGCAGATAGAGCAATACAGAGCTTATTGAAACAACAAAACCACTTGCCGCCTGAATGTGGTCTTTGAGGCGAAGCAGCATCCATTTCATCTCATAATCTACGTAGTATCTATTGTATAATCCAAGTGTAAATCCATATCCTCATATCCATAGTATCCATCGCCTAGACCTCAATCCTGTAGATCTACCCTTAGTGATGTTGATTCTCAGATCATCATTCTCATCCATCCAATCCGTACCAGCGGCAGTTATTTGGCCCGTTCATAATCCCATTTAAGCGTACTTCTTAACCATTCTCAAAATAGCCTCCTCTGTCTCCTTGGGGCTCGTGGCGTTAAGATAGTGTCCCGCACCCTCAACAAGCGTCAACGTCGCCTCTGGCGACGATGTAAAGAGCTCGATCTGCTCAGTCGGCATAATCTTGTCAAACACCGGATCCTCAGGTCCCTATTTATGCGTCAACAGAGTCTCCCAACACTTCAAATCAGCAAGATTACTCACATGCAGCCAGTACACAGGACACTTAATATCCCTCAATCTCAACAGCAGCCCATCCCTCTCCAGCAAACAAATCAGCGCCATCCTCAACTTCTTGCGCCCCTTCTCCCCGCTATACACCTCCTTGAGCGTCTTATCCCAAAAGGCCAGCCCCTCCTGGGTGATCGTGCCCGAGAAGCCGAGATTGGCAACCATCCCGCGCCAGACCTCGTCGACGACGAAATCGGGGTTGGGAATGGACCACTTCAGGTAGAAAGGGAAGAGGTTTGTTTTCGGGTCCCAGCAGCCCTTCTCGCGCGAGGAGGTGGACTCGTAGTCCATTGATGTTCCTAGAGGGAGCAGGCCTTGGATCTGGATGGTGATTAGTTCATGCGCTTCTCACACTGTCCTATGGGCGGACTATACCCTCTCAGGCGCCAACAACGCCATCCTAACAACCATCCACCCACCCTGGCTAGTACCAAGCGCAAACGCCTTCTCAACCCCCAGCGCCTCCATCACCTGTAACGCCATAGTCGCCGTGTCCCAGTACGTGAAGTGCTCAGTCGCCGAGGTAGTCGCGCCGTGGCCCAGCGGCTCAATGGCGAGGAGGTTGACGGCATCGGTGAGGGATTTGCTGGCGAATTGCTCGTTGTAGAGGGAGGAGGTTGTGCACATGGAGTTGATGAGGACTACTGTGGGCTTGGTGGCGTCGATGCGGTCGCCGGAGAGGCGGTAGCCTGCGTCGATGCCGCCGAGGTGGGGCACTTTGATGGTAGTTGTGGCGGCCATGTTGGCTATGATATCGCGGATATGAGATAATCGGCGGTCTTAATGTTTATATTTGTAGAGCTAATCCGGTACTGGCGTTCGGAGTTGGAGTTTGCATTTCTCGTATCTCCTCTTTATAATGAGGGGTAGATGGAATTACCCCACTTATCTAGAGCTTCCTTTGCACAATTGCGTGCGGGGGAGCGGTTTGCATTGGGGATCCATTGTCTTTACGCTATAGGGTGGTGATTGCCCTCAAGTCTCCAGGCCTTGCATTTGTGGGCCATGCAAGTGGAGGACAGCAAGCCAAAGACGGCATAGAAGTGCGGAGGCGGCGGCCAAAATTTGAGAAAAACATCACGAAGCCTCGGCCCCTCCAGAATCGCTTGCCCACCCCCATCATCTACAAGTATAGTACAGCCATAAAATTCCGATCCAGCCATTTTATAATTTTTTATCTACCGCTTGCCATTCTCCCTCCCCTTTCCTATGCGCCAAGAAAACCCACAAGAGAATAAAACTTGGTTTGAACACACAGCCACACGGCAGCTGATCGAAGAGAAAACATTTCCCACACACCACGCTCGCTTGCCCACGAGCTAAACTTCTATGTACCCTACTGGAACCTGCAGCGTAAAAGCTCCTACAGAATTGACCCTATTCATGCTTGCGCACTCTCCTCCTCGCGGCTTGAGCTCGCGTTCGCCTTTCCTGTGCGCCCTCTCGTAGGCGTCTTCTCGTTGTTGGGCGACCTCTCATCGTTGGGCGACTTCTCATCGCTGTCATCGGCATCGCTGTCGTCGCTGCCTTGGCGACTGTTTCGGTTCGACGAGCGGCTGCGTGTCATCTGTTCCCGTTAGTCCATATCCAAAGCATAGAAACCCAAGGGAAGAACACATACCCACGACCTCACACCTCCAATAAGTCCCAAACTATAACCCGTCGCAAAGTCCCCACCGTTCCCCTGCATGTATCCCCCAGGCAACTCCAACCTCTCCCTCAAGTGCCCCAGCGCCCTCGGGCTTCCCACAGCCCCCCCATCCGGCCCGCCGCTCAGCTGGCGCATCGGACTCGCGGGACGACTCGGCTGCCAGAAGCGCTGGAGCTCCTTGCCCAGCTCCTGGCCCGTCGATGTCCAGTTCGCGCGGATGGAGTCGCGGATCTCGCCCACGTGGCGCTTGAGGTCGAGCTCGTTCTTCTTGAGCCATGAGACGTTGAGTTCCTGGCGCGAGGTGCCGCGCTTGAATTGACGGGCAATGTATTTCTCGTAGTCGCGGACGACCCTGGGAGGGGGGTTAGTTATGAGCGGGTAGTGTGCCTGTTAAAAGGGGGGAACCTACTTCGTGATAATTCCCGTAGTGCTGACACCCTCTGTGCGCTGGGTGACAAGGAACTTGCCCGCCTCCTTAATCGGCTTGTAAATGTCGTCGCCCTCGTCCGCTCCATATGGCAGGTCGTCGTGCGCGACGTAGTCGATCTGGTGCTCCTCCAAGAACGCAGGTGTAACAATCCACGGGCAGTTATCAATCACCTCGTCCACCCACTTGCAGTGACGCACCGTCTCCGCACGCTCCTGTCCAGACAGCACAGTCAGGCCCTTGCGCTTGTGCGTCTCCTTGTCCCCCGTCACCCCGACAATCAGGTATACCTCAGGGAACGCCTTCTTGGCCTGTTCGAGCTGGCGCATATGTCTAAAAATCCCGCCCATTAGCCCCTGCCCACTCTTCACAAAAGAAAGAGCAAACTCACCCAAGATGGAAAAGATCAAACACCCCATCAGCATACACCCTAACGGCCCTCCCCTCCGGCGGCGCATTCGTCTTATACCCCACCGGATCCGTCAGCTTCCCCACCGGCGGCGCCGCCATCGCATCCCCTCCAAGCCCAACACTGCTACTACTCTCGTCCTCCTCCGAGTCCGCGCTGCCCACCGACCTTTCCGTCGCCAAGCCAGAGCGCTGGCGCTTCCGCGCCGTGTCGACGGCGAGCCCACCGGTGCCCTTCTTGTGCTGCTGGTTCAGCGGCGGCTCGGCGGTTTCCTCGCCCGAGGCGTCGCGCGAGGAGGGCTGCAGGGTGACGGGCGCGTCGCGCTTGCGTTTTCCGGCTGTGGCAGCGGCGTTGGGGCCGGAGCCGGGGGATGAGGCGGACGACATTGCGTGGGTGGTGTGGGAGTTAGGGGTCGGATGTAAGGGTCGTGAGGAGTTTGGCCTGTGTTGGATGGGATTTGTGACGATGGTGGCTTGTAATTCAATTGCAGGGCCGGTGTGTTGAGACTACCAATTCCTTGTTGAGCAGTGGACCTCCTTTATTTTCGGGACAAGCTTGTTCAGGTCGGCGATCGTTATTAGTCGCTCAAAGAGTCAATCGGGACGCTCAAGACAATTCGCTTCTCTGTACGACGCGTCGGGTTTCTCGATCAGGTCGAGATATTAAGACGTCTAAATGAGGAGAGAAGATGGGGAAGGGGAGACTTCGACGGAGCTATGTCATTGCTAGCTGACCACGGTGGTCTCCCAGCCCAGGACCGCTTAAATATATTTCGCTTGTCGCTCGCTCCCTGGCCAAGTTTCGTGCCCCGGACCCCCACTCCACCTTGCCCAAGCTCGTCATTTCAATGCAGCTAGAGACACACCAGCCACAACGGGAGAAGACCGCCACAACGTGTTGGTTGGTAGAAGTTCGGTTGCTTTTGATAATATCACAATCTCAATTTCCTTTTTCTCATTTTATTATAATGATGACTCGGTACGTTACTTTTATTGATTCGTATACAGAGGATGTCACTGGAATGCTGGGAATTATGGAATGGGCACTCTGGAAAAATAGCAAATTACATTGTAGTACAGACTCAGACACGTACGACAGGTTGGACAGTTTCAGAAATCAAGGCATAAAAATGAATGCACCAGACATCAAATCCGAAGCCGCCAATCACACTCCTCAGAAAATACAAAATGCTTCGAAACTAGAGTCTTAAGTCTATAGCACCCCCTTCCCTAGACGGACAGCATGTGCGCAATGGAACAGGACCCTCGGACAACAGAACGCGCTGGTATGATCGCACCGAGACAAAGAAAACTCCGCACTGGGAGACAAGCATAAAATTCAGCTCGTCAGCTCGCAGTGCCTAGATTTTGTGCCTGCCGCAGCAGCCACAGAACGCTCGCTGCATCATCTGCCCAAAATAGCCTCGGTGGCCTCTTCCCCTCCTTCCCCTCCTCCCCCTCCACCTCGCCACCCAGCCCTATCCTCTCCCACCATCCCGCCCGGAATAGATCGCCCAGCTCCACAGCATAGCAATGCACGGTTACGCCCACTACTCCTGCACTCCTCTCTTCCAAGCTTCACCTCCCTAGCCGCGCACGAGGGTCAAATATGGCTGATTAATCTATCCCCGATTACTGGCTCTTCTCCTCTTTCTTCACCACGTTCTCTATCTTCTCCTTGGCATCGACGATCGGCCTCGTAATCTTCTCAGGGATCGCTGCCGTCGTTGGCAGGGGCTTGTGGTCGTGCTCCTCAGCCTTGATGGGCTGAGCTTGGCTTGCGAGGTCCTCGTCCTCCTCCTCGTTGTCGATCATATCCGCGTCCTCGGGACCCGTGAGGATCTCGCTGCCGTCGCCGAGGAGGATGATGCGTCCCTTCTTGCCGCCGGCAATGACATTTCTTGAACGCTGGTCCATGTCCATGTCATACCCGCTGTCGCTATCGTCAAAGTTGTGGTGGACGCCTGGGCCGCGGAACTCAGCTGTCCACGCATTAGTGAAGAATTTCTCCGGGAAAAATGAACCGTCCTGACCGTATTCCACCGGGGCGCATGGGCCATCCCCGTTGGCAACTCGCTGTGCGATCTTCTCATACCACTCCTCCTTGGTCTGCCCGTTAAGGATACCAACGACTGCCATGGTCATGTTATCACAGCCAACGCCGCCGGTCTCCGAGTTGGAGGCCAAGCAGTTATCCATCATGTTCTCGCAAATCTTCTCGAGGTCCTGCTTGGCGGCGATTCCGCGCCTCACAAACTCGACAACAGCCTGCGAAGACTGGCAATCCCAAATACCTTTACACTGTTAGCAGAATCCTATCGTTTCATGCGTCGCCAGTCTCACCATCACAGGCAACGACCACAAACTCATCGTCCTCAGAGATGTCGTGGATCGTCACGTCAGGGTATGCCGTGACAATCTGTTGCTCAGGTGCGAGCTGATGTGACTTCTTGAACTCAAAGTCACCGAGCGCACGAGAAAGCGCTAGGTTGCCGTTGACTCTTCCGAAGTCAACAAAGCCACCAGCGGCCGTAATACGGGCCTTCTCGCCTATATATCGGATTAGAACATGGCCATCTCGTGAGTTTTGTGATGCATACCTTCATTTTGCGGCTTGTGGTCAAAGGAGAGCGGCTTTGCGCGGCCCTTTACTCCCAGCACGGTTCTCGAATCTCCAGCGTTACCCTATATCCTCATTAGCGTGTGCAATGGCATGAAATACGCGCCACAACTTACCACGAAGATCTTCTTTCCAGAGATGATAGCTACCGTAGCTGTGCAGCCAGAGACCTCATCCTCGTATTGTGGATCTAGAACGTCAGCAAATGTGAATGACGTCTATAGCGAGCAGCATGCTAACCATTCAAAATCGCACGGTCCGTCGCCAAAAACCCATCCTTCAGTGCCTGCTCGATATCGCCTCTCTTGAATGCCTCCTGCTTCGCAATGATCTGATGCACATTGTCACCTGCAAACAAGGCAACCTTTGCTCCACCGTGTCCGTCGTATACTCCGAAGAACGAGAGTCGCTCGTCAGCAGGCGCGTCTTGCCTTGGCTTGTCGGACTGGGTCTGTAGGTCAAGTATCGTGGCATGCGCATCTTCCATGCTGATACGCCATCCTTGCATACATGAGATTCCGTATATCAGTCGCTCATCACCGCCGCTGGACGAGTGCTATGGGAAAAGGAACGAGTCAGCACAAACATCCGTTGTAAAACCGCAAGTCTCTCTCCACAATCCCAAAAAACAACCACAAAAACCGGCATCTACGCGCTGAAATTGCATATACCCATCCGCCACAACAGCATATGCGCTCTTTCATCACGTAAGGCCATTGTTGTTGGCAACACGAAAAGTTCGACACGTCCACCGCACAGCCCCCCAAACAACAGGCAGAAAGAAACACACCTTTTCAACAACCGGCTCTGAGAGAGTCTGGCCCATGGCGAACTGATATTCTGAGCACTATGCAACCACGAGATCTGTTCCGGCGGGCGCTTGGTAGTGGTTGAGAGGCGGGTGAGAAAATTATCGCAATGTGTTCTGCTGGAGGTGCGGGGTCGGCGGTGGGCGATATGGGAGGGCTGGTAGGGTTGGGATGGATGGCTAGAAGTCGGATCTCATGAGGGTTCACGAAATGGGTCGAGGTGTGTTGGTAGATGGTTAACAAATAATATGTATGAATTTACAAAGGCACGCGAGTTGAAAGTGAGGAATTCGTGAATGGGACGTGGAGGGGGTGTGGAAGGGGGGGACGAGGATAGGTTAGGTTGGTTGTGGTGGTGGTTGATTGATGGGGGATGACGATTGAAGGTGGTGCGCAAGGCTAATTGGCAGTGGCCATTTTTACAGTTAAGTACCTTATAGTAGTGTTGTTGGTGGTAGAGTACTTCTGGGCTACTACAACCACATCTGACTATAACAGTTTTGTTAGGCGGTAGGCGGGTGTGGGGAGTTCGGCTTGGTGGTCCTGGCCCTCTTTTTGGGCTGTATGGAGGTATAGAGGGTATAGAGGATACAGCTGAGTGTCTACTTCTGTCCTCTAGCATGTTGCAATATCTTGGTATTTTAGTATTTTACGGAGTAGTATGGAGGGGAGTAGTATGGAGGGGGCTTAGAGGAGTGGGATTTTGAAGAGGAAGTGGGATTTTAAAGTGGGATTAGGACCAGGCAGAGAATTCTGGGCTCATACGAACTGTACGAAGATGGTATACTTTAGGATTGTGCAGGGTACGTACTTTTGTGAAAATCAAATTTGGTGGGGATGCACGGGCACGTCCGGCTTTTCACTGTGCGCATTGAGGCGTTGCTTATCGATAACGGTCTGGAACCTGGGGATCTTCATGTACGGCAAAGCGGCATTTATATACAACTATAGGGAGTATTGTTGGGGAGAAACAGAGGTGTGAGTGTGAGTGTGAGTGTGAGTGTGTATATACAGAGTACAGCTTGAGATGATTATGAGTATATTGAGAGTCAATATCAACGTAAAAATGGAACGAAGCCGAGCCATACCATCCCAATAACACCTTACTCTTGACAACACCACCACAGTCAACGCGCCGGTATCCGCAACCCCCTCCCCTCAACGCCATACTATGAACTCATCCCCACACTCACCATCAAGCCCCAGAAAGCCTCATTACAGAGTACAACACCCCCTTACTTTATATGCACCCTACGGCATTCATCTGCCGCCTACGCCACCGTATTACCCTCCTATCCCATCATTCATCCCCAAGCCGCCTCCTGCCACTCACTGTCCCACGGCATCGCGTATATACATGCGGCTATCCGCCCGCACCATGCAAGGCTGAAGCCTCCCATTCTCTCCCCATAGCCAAACCCCCTCGCTAGCCCTAAGCGAGAATCTAGCAAATACACCAGCCAAAAAAAAGAGCACAACCGCAGAGCGATCTAATCTCAGCCTTCCCCTTCAGCCTCGTCCCTCTCTGCCCCTCACAAAATCCCACCCCTCCAAAATCCAAACTCCCCGAGACCGGCCAAAAAAGAAACAAAAAAAAATCACAAAAGAATTAGCAATTGCATGTTTCGATCATGCGACCTCCGGGTTATGAGCCCGGCGCGCTTCCGCTGCGCCAAATTGCTTTGTTGGATGGGAGGGGACTGCTTGTGTGGGTTCTTGTACCCAGTATGGGTGGATGGAGTGTTTATGACTCATTACTTATTGGGTCTGAGGAGAGATGGGGATGGGGAGGGGGGATCCACATTAGAGCTTGCACAACGCGGGGGGGAGTTGCACAAGATGGTTTGGTGCATGATAAAGATGTCCGTCCTCTGATACCAGATTTGATAAATATAGTAGGGTCAAGTATTCGTATCCCACAGAGCTGAATATCTGCGCTCGAATAGTTTGCACTTTCATATGCATATGCCTCAGTAATCACCCAAATCAGCTCCAATAATGAGTGCTGCTATAGCACATCTTGTAATCCAGCCGCTTCAACCGGCCTCGTAACTCAATACGAGCACTGCAACTCATATCAACAGTTCCTATGCACCATTACCACAGCCGCGTCCATCCCCATCTTCCCCCACCATATCCAAATATACCCCCATTTTCTCAAATCCCTCAAATCCCTCAAACCCCCACCTCACTACCCCTCCTCACCCCCCAAGCCGACTCCCCATCCCCAACACATCCGCCCCCTTCACCTTATGATCACTCGGATTCGCCGCCGCCTCATACAATATCTCCTTGGGCGCCCCGCCAAGCCTCATCCACTCCCCCTTAAACCCCAAATACCCCACTCTACTCACGTCCTCGTCCCCATCCCCAAAATTATCCTCAAAGAACAAGCTTATGCTCTGCGCCTTCCCGAACAGCGCGCGCTTGACGGGGACGTCTTGGATGTCGGAGGTCTGGGAGAGGTGGAGGGTTTGTGTGGGTTCGAGTTGGGAGGCGAGGTCGAAGTCGACGTCGTGGCGGTTGATGAAGAGCTTAAGGGTGCGGGGGGCGGAGGGGGATTGGGAGGTGCGGATTAGGAGGGAGTGGAGCTTGATTTGGCCTGTGAATCTGCAGGTAAAACAGTTAGTTCAGTTTAGCTATGCTGTTGCCTCGTTCCGTCTATTGCTAGCAACATCCACGGCCCAAGTGTGCGAGACAAGGCCGAAGGGGAGCAGGGGGACTCACGGAATATGCATCAACAGCTGCTCATCAGCATCACTCTCCAATTCCGGGTTCTCCTCCAGTCGCTCCGCCCATGTCTTCTTGACGACTGCAGCGCCAGAGCCGGGTGTAGCTTCGTTGAGCGTGGTGATGGCGTCGAAGTCGATGTGTTGGTAGAGCGAGTGCTGGATGGCGGGGGTGATGTCGTCGCTGTGGTCGTGGCCGCCGTCGCCGTGCGAGTGGTCGTGCCCGTGCTCGTCGTGCTCGTCGTGGCAGTGATGAGACATTGTGAGGGTAATTGTATGTATGGGATATCTTGTGGTGAATCTATCTGCTTCGTCGACGTGGGGGGGTTGGTGGCGAGGCTGCGACACGGTATTATTGTCAGCCTTGCGAAACATTGACGAGGCTGTGATAACTGCACGCCAGGAACCAGGAACAAGAATCACTTGACGAGCATGTTAAGAATCGAAAATTAAAACATGAAAGTTCCTATCATTGATAACTAGGAGGTATTCTATATACAGAGTTAAGCAATTCGCTATGTAAAAATAGCTATGTATACGCTTAGTTTCATCGACTTCATAATGTCCCGCTGTTTTTCGCTCACAATCAAAACCACAAACCCCATGCATGATGATCATTATAATGTCGTCGCTCACTTCCAATCGCTGCTAACAGTTGCTGTCTTATCACATGCCACTCGAACAGAGTACTGGCGATTGGGATCAGACTCCCACGTAACCGTCCCATCCTCGGCGACATTGATAAACTTATACTCGAGCTTCGTGCCAGCCGGAAGATCCACGGAAACACTCCACAGGTGGTTGCTATCCGTATACTCGCTCGACAAAAGCACAACCGCATTAGCAGGATTCCAGCTCCCAAGCTTGGCCACAGACCCGACGAGCTTGATCGTCTGGCCGGGCTGGGTGGTTACTACTTCTTTGAAAGTAACGGCAACTGTTTGGACAATCAGGCAGGAAGTTGGGGAAGGTACGGGAGAAGTTACTGTGGGTGTTGGCCCTTCGGTGCCAGGAGTTTGGTTGGCGGGGAACGAGATGTCCGTGGCGTGGGAGTAGGATCCGCTGTATGCGGAGTTTCCACAGTCGCCAGCAGGCACCTTGTTTCCTGTAATTGAGCCCCACGAGGCTGGAATAACACCAGCACGTCGGTCAGCAGCGCTGAGGAACGAAGCATACGACCATGTCAGATCGGCGGCAGATAGTGGCGAGCCAGTCGAACGATCGTACTGCTCGGCGAAATCTCCGCTTTTGGGAGTATGCTCTTGTGCCTTGACCATAAAGCCATCGGCATAAGTCTTTACCGCTGCGGCAACTGCGGTGAATACTTCGCTATCCTTCTTATAGGTTCCGACTGCCGCTTCTGGATAAATATCCTTGAAGAAGCCCAATGATACATCAGAAATAGCGAATGCTCCGACGCTGTCCCACTGGTAAAGAGCGTCGTAAAGCTGCTCGGCGGCGGCGAAGGTGGCTAGATACCAAGGGTTGCCCTTGAAGTAGACGTCTTCCGAGTAGCGGCCAACAGCAACTGCAGCCCCTTGGGCGATCCCGGCGTTAATGGGGTAGATGGACCTGAACGAGTCGGTAACAGCCTTGTGGTTCGCAAGAGCACGGTCAGAACATCTATAAAACGTCAGCAACAGCATGAGTACTCTAGGTATTCATAACGTACGGCTGGAAAGTAGGATCATCGCACCCGCCTGCGGGGTCGAAGTTGTGGATTGAAGTTAGGATAGAGTTAACGTCTATTCCCTTGCGTCCGTTGTCAACGTTTATGTTGGAAACGATGTAGTTTCCCTCCGAGTTCCAAAACTTTTGCTGGAAGCAGAGAATCTGTGGTGCAACGGTGGCGCAGTTGTCGCAGGATTTGCCAAGTCTGGCTGCGAATGCAATGCCCTCTACAAGAGCACGGTGCTGAGCTGCCGTGGTGAAAAAGGAGTTTCCGTTCACCTCTTCCCATAAGTCGAATCCACCCTGGTTCCTATGCTTGGTTAGCATAGCACAATGCTCAATAAAGCTACACTTACCAGTATTGGACAACGTAGGCAAGGTCGTTGACAAGGATTGGCCAGATTGAAGACTCTGCGGTGTCTCTATAGCCGTTGTCTATGAGCCAGTTTCCGTAGCCGATCAGAACAGCGGCCCTCAGGGGCGGTCCATCGCGTTGGGGACGGCCCCAGTCTCCCGTAAAGGCAGTCAGGTTAACTTCGTACTTTGGCTCTCCAAGCCCAGACCCATCTGTGAGTGAGCCCGACGGGTTTGATATGCCCTGGACCTTGGCCTGGGCGATAATGTAATTTTGAACCTGAGCCTGGAGGCTTTCATCGAATTTACTCTCGAACTTGTCGAGGATGTATTTGAAGACAAGAGCTGAATCTCGTGACCAGGTATACCAATCTAGATCTTATTAGAGAGGGCCATCAGAGGAGGCTCGGAATAGTCACAAGGTGGCTCGGTTTTGCTTGGGGAAGCAACCACAGCTCCGGACGCTACGCCCTGAGCGTTGCAGCCCTCTGAACCGATATTGCAGAGAAGTTTTGTCATGGAGTGAGGGCCTTGAGTCGCGATCCATGAATCGAGATCACGCTTCTCGATATTGGCATGGCTAGTACCAGGTAAAGCGAATGTATTCTGGAAGGCCAGAAGGCTCACCAAGAGAGCGGGGCCAAGTCCAAACATGATGAACTTGATGGTGAACGGGTGGTGGCAGATGCGTAGTGGGATCGGCGAAGATGAGGGAGCTGAATGAAGAGCGCCTTCATGAGACTTATATAGAGGATTTGGGTCTTGGACCCGTCTATTCAGAGACAACTGTCAGTGGGGTCAAGACGGGCCGAGAATGAGGCCTGAAAAGACTGGAAGATCAGCTATATCGTACCTGGAGGGAGGCGCCATGTTCTTAGCAAACCGCTAAAAGCGGAAATGATGTTACAATAGTGGACTTCGACTTTCAGGATGGCAGGCTAAGAAGTGGGCTCCGGTGGGCGTTTGTGGCGCCGAGTACGACTTCATGTCGGCACCTGAGCCAAAATGTCTCACTTGCCGCCAGTTATCCTCATTATCTCACTGACATCATTGAGCACATGTCTGTTTATCCGAAGCGATACACAAATATAAATATGGAAGCTACGACCTGGACAAGTCATCAGGTAGTCCACAACAGTACAGTGGATTTCCAACCTGAGGTTGTTTCAGCGCATAGCTGTTGACGTGAGAAAAGTGTAGAGCCGTCTCGTGAACGAACCACCTCGTGAGCCCAACGCACCTTGGAAGCAAGGACCCGCTATGCAGATTCGCTGATGCGGGGTCCCCAGCGTGATTTTCCACGTGCGTGGGGAAGACAATAACTCCAAGAGTGTACATGCGCACTCATGAACGGGTCAAGACGGCCCTTTTCCATGAGCTCTTCTTGCACCACCAATCCAGTTTCTACATATCTGCCGTCGACGCGCTGATCGTGCACTCTAATATATAGCGCGCGGCTACTCTTTCCATTGAACATGTGCTAGCCAGTTTTTTATGCGGCCGAGTTTCTGCAGCTACTAATGCGCAAAGAGCTATATCACGCCGTCTACCAAGGCACTTGGCAGATCTCTTTATGGGATCAGCCGCTCGTCGAGGAACACCGCTAAAGAACCACCTCCATCACGCAGCCTCGTGTAAAATTCGCTGATCAAGGAGCCGATCATAGAGATAATGACGCGTGTAGGGTGTCGTGATGGGCCTACGGCGTGATTCTCAGCCAAGCCGCGATCTCATTACTGTGAGCCCTACAACAAGCTTCCAAGGCGCGTCGTCGGCGTCCAACAGCTGGTGCGTGATGATCGACATCGGAACTATGCATGGAGGAAAAATGTGATTTCGCATCTTCTGCTCGTATATTGGATAGGCATGGAAATGTAGTTCGTTTCAGGAACGGGCCAATCCAATCTTTATTGGCCTATTTGACAAACAATACTCGATATCAAAAGCACCAGACATCGGCCTGGTATGCATCCAAGAGCTTTGGAAATAACTGGTGTGGCTTGCGTGGCTGGCGTGGCTGGGTATCATGTCAACCAACTGATCCAGCCCCTTCAAATTAATTCGGTCCTATTGGTAGTCGAACCGCACCTAATGTTGGTAAGTAAGTGAGAAGCAACCTATGGCGCAGCGCAATTTTGAATATATCGGCAGTTTGTACATATATCTCAGCGAGTTAGATTGTGAATAACCACTCTCCCAAACCGTGCAGAATGCCCATGACTCGCTCGCTATGGGAACATGTGCCCTTCCTTTGCATCTCCATCTTCATCGAAAGCATCGTTTGTCAAACTACTCCTCGGAGGGCATCTTCCAAAAAGGAACCAAAAGCTCAAGGCGGTGCATGTTGCAGGTCGAATCCTCGAATCTCATAACGTAAATGGCTATCGGCAGTGTCAAGTGGAATAAGACACTCTCGATACCCTCATCCCCGCAGTGTAGCCGTATGGCGAGTCCAAGTTTTGTAAAGACCAAATACCGACATCAGCAAGGCTGCATCTGCGGCCAAACTGATTCAATAATCAACCTCACTTCATACATCCAGAGCACCCAAAGAAGAATAAATGGTAGAACTCTGGACTGCAAGGTGGGAGAGAAGAAGGCACGAACAATAAATGGTTGTATAACCCAACTTGGCTTAGCTTGGTACGCTAGCGCAGCCTCCCGTCATGCCAAGATACTGAAATTGGTAGCCTCACATCTCACATCGCCTTGCTGTTGCCTCTTCATCACAACAGACTGTATTTGAACGAACACAACCACCTGAACGTTCAACTATTCGCAACACAATATGGCGAGCGCAATATCTATTGAAGAAACGAATCGGCTTCGTTTATCATTAGGACTGGCGCCTTTGCCGATACCAGGAGCCGGACCCGTTTTTAAAGACGCCACCAAATCCTCGCCAGAAGACGAAGAAGTAGCAAGCACTCTTGAGTCGCGACAAGCAGAGAGTTACGCGAATTACAAGAAGCTTCAGGACGCCGAAGAAGCCAAGCGCAAGCGCGAAGCGAAAGCAGAAGCCATTAAAAAGGCTCGCGATGCTTCCAGACGATTCGCCAAACTCGAAGGGAAGGGCTTAGGAGAAGCTGATGAGGACGACCAGGATGCTAAGAGCTGGCTCATCAAGCAAAAGAAGCGTCAACGTGAGATTGAGAAGGCACGAAAGCGCGAAAAGGAACTGGCTGAGGCTGAGAAGGAAGCGGAATACACAGAGAAAGACCTCGCGGGAGTTAAGGTTGGCCATGAGCTGGGTACATTCCAAGAAGGAGAAGACCATGTCCTTACCCTGAAGGACACGACTATTGATGAGAACGAAGAGGAAGGGGACGAACTGGAGAATACAGATCTGAGAGAGCGAGAAAAGCTCAAGGAACTGTTGGAGCTGAAGAAGAAGAAGCCTGTTTACAACCCCAACGATATCGATGATTCGGAGGATAGGACCATTTTATCGCACTATGATGTTGAGATCGACGGGAAGAAGAGCAACAGGTTCACTCTGGATGGCCAAGGAAGCACAAAAGAGCAGCTGGAAGCGATCCGAAGTGGTGCGCAGCAGATGAAACCGAAGGCTATCAGTCTTGATTTTTTGAGTAAGTCTTTGTGCAGTTTTTGGGAACGATTCAGTGCTAAATTATTTCAAGAGGACGAGCCATCGTCTGACTATATAGATGCTTCGAATATGAAGATCCGCAAGCCAAAGAAGAAGAAGGCCAAGTCGACAAGGCAGAGGGCTGTTGATGAAGACGACATCGTCCCACCGGTAGATGAAGCGCCAGCAGACAGCAACGATATGGATATTGACTCGGGGGCTGCAACCATAAAGAAACGAACATACGAAGATGTCTCGTTCGTTGATGACGATGACCTACAAGCGTCGCTTGCTGCACAACGGCGGAATGCGCTGAAGAAGAGGAAGCGGGTCAGGCCTGAGGATATCGCGAAACAACTCCGCGAGGAAGCAGCTACGCCGGATCCCGCTGATGAAGAAGAGACGACCGGCCTTGTGATAGATGAGACATCGGAATTTGTAGCGAATCTTCAGAAGCCAGAGGCACCAGAAGTTAAGAGGCCTCGCGCTGCTCCACAGCCCACAGAAGCCGCCACATCTATGGGCGCAGAGTCAGACGAAGACGGCGATGTTAATATGGAGCAGCAATCGTATGCTAATGTTGAAGATCATGAGGACCTTCAGGAGCGCCTCAAGCGCGAGGAGGAGAATATTTCCAGCATGGGAGTGGACGATGAAGCCACTCTCGATAAGGGCCTAGGATCGACGTTGAAACTCTTGAAGGACAGAGGTATTCTCAAGACCTCAGAATCGGGTGATCGCAATGCCATCTTCAGAGAGAAGCAGCTTTTCCTCGCCGAGAAGCAGCGGAGGGAAGCTGCAGCCGAACTCAAGGCACGCCAGCAACGTGAGAGGGATCGTGCCACTGGGCGCCTTGACCGAATGTCCGCACGGGAGAAAGAGGACTACGCACGCCAACAGAACACCTACCGTGATCAGCAGGAGTCTAGGCAACTTGCGGAGCATTTCAATAAGGAGTATAGGCCAAATGTTGAGCTCAAATATACCGATGAGTTCGGACGGAACATGAACCAGAAAGAAGCCTTCAAGCACCTAAGCCACCAGTTCCATGGTAAAGGAAGCGGCAAACAGAAGACAGAGAAATTATTGAAGAAGATCGAGGACGAGAAGAGGAGAGAGTCACAGAGTTTACTAGACTCCAGCCAGCTAACGGGCATGAGTGGCGCCGTTGGCCAGCAACTGAAGAAGCAGAGGCAGGCTGGTGTCAGACTTGCTTGAGCCTTGTATGATGGATGTTGAATCTATATAAAGGTGCAAGCCCCAAATAATATCATGGAATTCATTGCTGACACAATCTTGGTGGCATTTATAACATACCCATTCTCGGCGTGGTTGAAGGTAATATGTTGTTTTACATTGATCGTACAAAGCCAAACCGGCTCATGATTCTAATATCCCTCTATACCGTAACCTTCCCCGGCTTTCCCTCCTCGGCCATAAATTGTACATCCTTTGCTTGAGGCTCATCCTCGCCAATATCAATCTCCACATCCCCAGCTAGCGCATCATCGTACCTCTGAATCTCCTCTGCGACTTGTTCTTGCGTGACGGGTAGCCCATCCTCTCCAATAAGCACCTCCTCCTTCGGCGGCAGACCCAGCGCCTCACGCTCGGCCCTGAACCTCTCCTTTACAGACTCGGACTGCATAACTCTCCACCTCAACTTCCATCCACCCATTCCCAGCTCCTTAATCCTCCCTGCCTTGTCGCCCAATAGATACTCGTCGAGTCCACCACACTTATCAACCGTCCTGAGTACCCTAGCTGTGACTCTCAGTCTCAAGAACTTGCCGAGGGCGACACTCCACAGGCGCTTCTGGTGCACGTTCGGCCGCCAATAGCGGCGCGTCTTAATCTCATTCCGCTCAGACACCATGTTTCCGAAGCGGATCTTCTGCATGCCGTACAGGCCGAAGTTGGACTGCTTGTACCATCTCGAGGCGCCGTAGGGGTATGGCGGGATGGCGCTGTGTTCGAATGCCAGACGCTTCTCGGTCGACTTGGCGAGGGTTCGGGGGGTGGTGGAGAAGCAGCGCGTGAAGGAGGAGAGGGCTGGTTGGGAGGGGAGCCTGGGCGGCATGGCTGTAGTTGGCTCTGCTGCGTTGCGCTCTGTTGGCGAAGAGTGGCAGTCGAATTGGGAGTTGCTGGAGCCGTTCTTGGAGGTCACCCCGTTGATGGTCTCGCGAACATTTCTCTGGGATGCGGAACAATTATGAGCCGAGCTCCGAATTGTAACGAATTCACGTGACTTAGACAGTTTTCTTAAAAGACCTCAAACATATTTTGAAACTTTGGACTTCTAATTATTTAAAATTGGTCAATTGATGGCTTAAGGGTAGTATTAAGCTTTGGATTGTCTCTAATACTGTCGGCTTCTTCGATATGGCCAATCGTTGCTTGCTTGTGATAGTTCCACTAAAACGGAGATTCGGCCGAATCCCGGCGGTCGAGCTTACATATCATAATCATGATGACAATTCAAGACAACCAGGTACACCTTACAGCAAAATTAAAGATGTGAGCTTGTCAGAGTTACAAACTTCCTCCGTGTAAGGCTGAAGCAATCTCACCTGTTCCACAATGTCGCCGCCGCATGATGGCAACGACGAACACCGTGACAAGAGAGTTCGGAGAGTAAGAAAAGGTACGCGGAGTTGCTGGGAGTGCAAGCGAAGGAAAATCAGATGCATATTTGGCGACGAAAGTGATCCCACGTGCAAAGGATGTCTAGACAGAGGGACATCATGCGTTTCTCAAGAATTTCTCGATGATGCCGAACGCTCAAGTTCAAATAATACTGGCCTTGGCCAACGGCTGGGCAGAGTCGAGGAGCTACTCGAGAAGCTGATAACAAAGGTCTCGCCCAGCAATGGTATATCTACTCCGGTTGATGAGGGGGACAGCATAGATCCCGCCGCATCATGCATAGGTATCGATGTGATCGTGCCGACTGAAGAGGGCCATACTGAGTATGACAATGCCCCGATTATGTCTCTTTTCGATAATAGTGTTGTAAGTTCCACATTTGTCTGTCTCCCTGTAATAAATAGAAATTGACCGTAACAGTTGAGCCGGCATCCTGTTCCACAGCAGGTGCGGCAAATGCCTACACCGGGCTCCACAACCAGCTGTGCGTCTATGGAGACAAGTAACAAGATAGATACCGTTCGCCGTGCCTTGTATCGGCTTCTTCCATCGCAGTCAGACTGTGATATTCTCACAAGCCGTGCCAACCAGTGGTGGTACCTGAACAAGTATTTATCACAGCTTTCTGTTTGTGGCGGGGACAAGCTGCCCGGAATCCCTACCGTTGTGGTGGAGGAGGTACGGACATGGCATCCAGCAGCTATTGCGAGGCTCCTACTTGCTCTTTGCCTCTGTGTCCAGCAATCATCAGAGGGATCGAAATTGAACGCCCTCGAGATGCCAGCACCTTTTTCATGGATGGAGAGGTGCGTGACAATCATCACGAATACCGTGACGTCTGACGACGAGCTTATCGGGACCCTGGAAGGCCTCGAGTGCCTCATCTTGACTGGAGGTTTCCAGATCAACGTAGGAAACCTGCGAAGGGCATGGCTCAGCTTTCGTCGGGCATTGAATATCGCTCAGCTGATGGGCCTTCACCGGTCTCCAGCCAATAAAAGTAAGCGCGACCGTGCAGTACCTTTAACGACAGAAGATATCCACCGGAGCTATATTTATTATCACCTTTTGAAAGGCGATATTTATCTGTAAGTGATCTACGTCCGGGCATCCTTCATTCCGACTCTAATACCTTTGTCAGAACCTTGCTCCTCGGCCTACCACCTGCCGTTGTTAAAAACCCCTTCTCCGGGCAACCAGAGGGTGCATACGATTCCTTAAGCCCTGAAGAATCATATATCAAGCAACTTAGTATCGTCGCCCTCCGCGTTATCGAACGCAATTCCTCCGATGAGTCCAGCGCCTACGCTGAGACACAGCAAATAGACGAAGCCCTCGACATGCTAAAGCAAACCATGCCTACCGATTGGTGGCACGTACCATCAGACGAGGAGTATATGAGGAGGATGCACTCTCCGGATCTGACAAAGGAAATGGACCGCCTACTCGGCCAGCTATGGCACTATCAGATTGAGACCCTTGTTCATCTACCATTCATGCTACGCTCAGCCACTGACAGACGTTACGACTACTCCAAGATTTGCTGCCTCACTGCCTGTCGAGAATTAATACAGCGATGGCTTTTGCTCCGTAAGTGCGAGGATCAGCCGTTTATATGCCACATCGTCGACTTCCAAGCCTTCATGTCCGCCATCATCATATTTCTCGGGCTCATGGGACCACCAACCCAAGGCATCCTCGACCCGGAGCAGCGCGATCGAGACCGACGCATGATAGACAATCTCATCAAGTCCCTCGAGAACACGGCCTTTGCATGCAGCTTTGCTCTCGGTAAGCAGTGCGCGGAGGTCCTCAAGACCCTCATCTCGACCGACCTGAACGGGTTCACGGGCAACCTGCGCCTCAAGATCCCGTACTTTGGCGTCCTCACGCTCGTCTCGGGATCAAAGGCGGCGAACCTCGAGAAGCAGTCTCCGATTACACCAGCCTCATTCACCAAGGATCTCAGCGAGCCGGCGCCGCGGCCCCCGGTGTGGGTAGACATGCCGGGCATGGGTGAGACTATGGTACCGGCGCCTGTGTTGTCATTTGCGAGCACGCAATTTCCCGGAATGGATGAGCTGGGTATTGATGGCGGGTTGGCAGAGTGGCAGTTTAGGGACTCGGATATTAGGGTGTTTGATAGCCTCGCCAATACAGATGTCGAGGGTAATTGGGGGTTTGGGGCCGTGTAAATTAGAGGCTGGGCCTTGGGGATATAAATGACAAGGAGTACTATAGGACAAATGGGCGGCACTTTTAAATGGTAAAACTTAGAATAATTGTTTAGATATCCCAACTCCATGCTTGTTTTGATAGTAACCAAATTACTCTCAGATTCCCTTAAATTCTAATGGCAGGGTCAATCGAGCTAGGACGTGACCACGATTATTGTCATATCAGTAAATGTCCCTCTGTCCTACACAGATAAATACTTGAGGCATTAGTATCTCTTGTATCCGCCTCGGCCACGGTTGCCAAAGACATGACATTAAACACAAAGCACCAACTGGACGTCTGAAGTTTTAATATTTCATTCTGAAATTAACGCCGTGAGGTACTATATACAACATTGCACCCGTTTTACAAACGAAACTTCCCGTCCAGGGCCACAGATAACATTTCCATCTACTTCCTGTACCACATTCTTGTAATGCGAGTATGCCTCATCTAAAAGATTATAAGTTAGCAAAATGTATCAGAACAAAGGGCTGATTCTATTTGTACCTTCTTCTGCAATTGGAAGACGCCGTACATCAACGCCTCCGAAGTAGGCGGGCATCCAGGAACGTAGATATCCACGGGAACGATGCGGTCGCACCCTCTAGTCACACTGTAGCTGTAGTGGTAGTATCCACCGCCGTTGGCGCAGCTGCCCATGGAGATAACCCATCTCGGCTCAGGCATCTGATCGTAGACTTGTCTCAAGGCCGGGGCCATCTTGTTCGTAAGAGTACCGGCAACAATCATGACATCGGACTGACGCGGCGAGGCACGGAAAATAATACCGAGGCGATCTTGATCGTATCTTGGAGTGGAGAGATGCATCATCTCGACGGCACAGCAGGCGAGACCGAAGGTCATGGGCCACAGGGAGGATTGGCGGGCCCAGTTGGCAACTTGATCGAGGGTTGTTCTAGCAAAACGGGTTAGCTGGAAGCTGGCAATGCACATACGAGTGTGCCATGACATATAGGTATCGGGAAATTGGCCACATACAATGCGTATTGCATAGCACCCTTCTTCGGCTCCTGGCTGGGCAACAGCACCTCCCGCTTCGGCTTCCCGGTCACGCCCAGGGGAAAGCCTGACGCATTTTGTGAGGCGAGCGCGCTCGCAGTCTTCGATGCCGAGGACGAAATCGCGGCAATTGACCTGTATGGGACAATGGCGGATGTGGGTTTGGCTACACCGGAGAAGTTAGGATTTGTGGCGATGCGGACTGTGGTTCGAGGAAGCTCACCGCGGAGAGCCAATGCGGCAGCAGGCCGTGCGGACGACAGCATCTTGTCTATGCCTCTATTGTATATTGGCAGAGGAAATGTAATCGAAGGACCGCACGGGATGGAAGGCGAGGGGCTTTGGGGTCGACGTCGCGAATGGAGGCTCTGAAGATTCAATGATGCTCGGTCGTAAGAACGCTAAAATATGTGGACCAATGAACGTCGCTTAATTGCAATCGCTCCCGAGATTGTCCCTTTGCGAGAAAGCTCACCAAAACTGGCCTTATTAACTAACAATAAACAGATATTTATTTGTTTCGTACAGAAAGTCGCATTGCAGATATAGTTGTTAAATGTCATCCTTATAAAGAATACATTATTCATCTATAAGACACCTATCCTAACGCTTAAAACTCCAGAAATGCCTTAACCACACAATGTTACCCCTCTACAACTTGAAGCCACCTGCACCATTTGTGATTTGTGCGGCCTTTATCTTATTCCCCTCAACATCCTTGACATCACCTCTCCTGCCAATGACCTTGACTCCAGCCTTCTTAAGCTCCTCAACCGTCTCTCTCTTCTCCTTCGCCTTCTTGCCCTCGGGTCTCTTGTTCTGAACCTCACCACCCCTCTTCTTGATCCTCTCCTTCTCGCGTCTACGCCTCCTGAGCTTCTCTTCTCTGGTCATCTCCTGTCTGGCAATAGGAGCGCCGCTCTTCGGTACCACTTCTCCCTTGTCCACTGAATTCTTGTCCTTGCCGGCCTTGTAGATCTCCTGAGGCGCCAGCATACTGTCAGCGCCAGAGATGCCGCTTGCCATTGTAGGCTGTGCATCCTCCATATTAACAGTCGCCACATCAGCAACGACTGTCAAGCTTGGTGCAGGAGGCTTGGGCTTGTAGTGCCAGCTGCTGAGTGCATCAAGTTTGCCGCAGACGTCCTTCCACAGCCCTTCAATTTCGAGATGCGCCTTCTTCATCTTTTCATCGGCCTTGCTCATATACGTGTCGGGGTTGTTGTTCTTAACGTGCTCTTCCTCGTACATCTCAGCAAGACTTTGCTGGTTCTTGGTATCCTCGAGCTCGAAAGCGCCACGGCGAGCACTGTCTGGGACGGAGTCGGAGTCGGGGCGACGGCGGATAACTTCATCAAACTCCTGGGCGATGATACGGCGCTTGATAAGCTCCTCGATGCTCTCGCTGACCTCTGCGGTGATAACCGGGACTGGCTTGCCAGTTCTCTCAAAGTCTAGATCTTGCTCCAGAAGGGAGTTCTGAGGGCGATCGGCAGCTCTTGCTTCACCAGACAATGTCCACTCTCGCTTTTGCACGGATGCTGCCTCAAGGCGACGGATCTCCTCGGCGAGTTTTGCTTGACGGCGCTCGTGAGCGGACCTTCTCGACTTAGGATCGGCGGCATCAACATCTGAAAGATCATCCTCGGAGCGATCTTCCTCATCATCGTCGAAAAGGTCGCGTCGAACGTCAGCCATGGCCCGCTCAACATCCTGCTCATCATCTGCGGGAAGAGCTTTCGCCTTCTTCTCCTGTCTTGCGAGATATGAAGCTTGCTTTTCGGCTTTGGTAACTTTGCGTGCTGGAGGCTGGAAGAAGTCTTTGTAGAGAATGTCGTTGGTGTTGTCTCCTGGAGCATCTACGGCATCCTCCATGTCCTCATCTTCTTCGTCGTCGCTCGCACCTTCAGGGGCGTTCAGATCCATGTTGCCGAATGTCGGGCCATCTTCGTCCTCGTTCTCGTCTTCTTCCTCGCTTTCCTCACCCGCTGCACCCGACTTCTTACTTTTCGTGCCCGCTGCTGCCACTGCAGTCATTGGGTCGGCATCCCAGTCGATTTCTTCTTCGTCGCTTGCCTCTCCGGTATATGGATCCGCAGCAGTATCTTGCAGCTCCAGGAACTCGGTTTGCTTGTTGAACTGGTCGATCGAGAAAAAGCCGTCGTTCAGGCCATGGGGGTCTTCGATGAATTCTTCTTCTTCTCCATCATCCTCAGCATCCTCGTCATCTTCATCCTCGAAGTCATCTTCGCCATCCATCATAGCCTCCATGTCCTCCTCGTCTTCGTCGTCGTCTACGCCCTCTTCCATGACACCCATCTCCTCCTCTTGGTCTTCGTCGCCCTCTTCACTATCACCCTCAATTCCATCTTCACCGAATTCCATCCCCTCCAACTCACTATCACCTTCTTCGGCATCGTAATCTTCACTCTCGCTTTCGTCGCCCTCACTAGGCGCGAGCTCTTCCAGGTCCTTCTCCACATCTCCCCTCAGAGCATCAATGACTCTCCTTGCCTGCTCCCATACCTGCTCGACAGCAAATCCTTGGGTATGCACCTTCCTAATCTTGAGCAGCTCCCCACCATCTGCAGCCTCGCCCCTCTTCCTCTTCCGGTCCTTCCTCTCCTCCTCTACCCTCTTGGTCTGCTCATCATACAGCTGTGCCGCAAAGCCATCCAAGGTCGTCTTCGCCAAATCCAGAGCTCCCTCGCAGATTTCCTTCTCGGGCGCTATGAATTTGTAGCGATTCTCCGGCTGCAGCGCCTGCAGAAGAGATTTCGCATACGCGGAATACGACAAGTTGGGAGCGCCCGAGCTCGAATTCGTGAGTTCGGCAGTCATCGTGTGCGATGTCGAAGTCATGGACGAGGCCGTGCTGCCGGAGACCTGTGCCATGGTCTTGTACAGTGCTGTTGCGACAGGAAAGGGAAGATTTTGGATTTATTTGCAGGGACCAATTGAAAGGTATTTTCGGGCGGCCGCTAAGTCGATAAGCTGCTTATCGCCCCCAGTCCAAAAAAATAATGTATGGTCACGTGAGCAGCTAACATTGAACCTGTTTAGAGGGCTACTAATTGAATCTTAGTCTAGTGGTGGTTCAGTGTATATCAAATTTATATATCTAGTTAAGAAAGAGATTTGCGCGAATCTGGACCCAATACTGGGCGTTGTTGAGCTTATTGGGGTTGGTGGGGATACAGTATTATAATAGAACATTTATCATCTGATTACTATTTTCCACTCTCATTTTAAATTCCATTTTACGTTTTAAATCTTTTATAATCACGAAGAAAAACACGACATTGAGCTTAAACAATTCAGTTACTAGTAAAAATCTACTAGCTACTGTTTAGCAACAGATGCTTCCAATGTCCACCGAAGACCCCGAAGTAAAAAGCATTCAATCCTTGCAACTGGGTATGGCGTGAATCAGAAGGTGAGGTGATAAAGTCAGCCTCTTGCTGGATCAGAAGAATATCCCCCCTCCTCGGACAGCTTCACTCCTTCGCTTCCAAGCCGGACCTAGGTTATCTTAGCACCATTTCTACTTCCGACGTATTCATTCCATGACGGCACCACCAGAAGAAAGCCACCTACCTTCCAACGTGCTCTGCTCCGGCAGAGAGGCCACCTTCTCAGAATCCCAGCATTTGGCCACCCAGCACGTAACGAGTAAGTCTCTAATCCTAGCTTTGGCCTCTTCGCTAGGATCATCACCGCCTGCTTTCCTTCCTTCTCCCACCAGCTCAAGAACCGGTGGCTTCCAGTCCACATTTTGGCCTTGAAGCCTCTTTTCATAATCCTTCTCCATTGCCTTTCTCTTCTTCCTCCGCAAGCAAATTCCTCCCGGCTCGCGACCTACGGTCCGTCCAAGGCCATCTATCCACTCCTCGCCTTTACCCCGCATCAGCAACTCCCCTGTCTTTTCCACTGTGCAATCCCAGTACGGGCCCTTTATTATATTTGCATGGTACCTCAGCGTCAAGGTCCCCGGGAAGGTGCTCCGGCGCTTCCCTTCAATAGTAAAACAGGAATTTGAAATAGGATCGCGCCGGATGGTATACAGGTCTTTATCGGTGACTTCAGAGCGCTGACTCCCATCTGCTCGAATAACGGCGGGGACGGAACGTCGGACAGTATTCGATACAGAATTGGGGGAAAGCGCGAAGGCTAGAGAATAGAGAGCTTGAGAAGGGGGTGGGGGGAAGATGAGGTCGCGGTCAAGTGAGAGGAATTCCGGGGCTTTTTGTGCAGCTTGGGCCGTTGCCTGGAGAGCAGCTAGCTCGGCGGGAGTTTGCTGTGGGGGAAGGCTTGTAGGCCATGATGCGGTGGGTGGAGTTGGCGGGGTTTGATTGCTGGCTTGAGCTGCGGACTGGGGTGAGGTGGAGAAATCGGGGAAAGGTTCGACGGGAGGTGAAGGTTCCAATAATTGCCTATAAGGGTTGTTTGAGCTTAGAGGACGTGACTCTTTGGGAGTTTCGGAGGTAGCCTGGTTTACTGGGCGAGAGGACGCTGGCCCAACGCGTTCATCGAGTGTGTGGTCGTCGTAGGAAGGGACAGCGTCACTCAATGACGGCGGGCGAACGTTCGATGGGTTGAGCATGGAAGTTATATGTTGTGACATCTCTTGGAGATGCCAGGAAACCGTGGTCTCGCAATATCCGTCTCTTGATAGCCTCGCAACGATGAGTTGTCCAAGGAAAACAGTGGGTTTGGAGCTATTATTTATCAATGTTAATAAAAGTAGGTATAGAACGGGAAGGTCAGTAATGACAGAAAGGATAGCAATGCAATAATTCTATAAAAAGCAATACTTGTAAATACCGCGAATCATACTTGCATATGGTTGTCATCGATATGTAATGTGGCGAAGCAGCCTCGTTGACGTCTGACGTCACGTGTAGCCTTGTAGATTTCGGTGGTAAGCACAATCACGAAAATATGAGAACTGACAAGTCGAGTGAGACAACATGAATCCATTTGAGAAAAGTGCAACGTACTTAAACATGAGTGTTGGCTCGTTATATGAGTGAAGTACTGTGAACGCGATTGCTTTTAATGCCCTTCCACATTCGCCTCGGAGCAATATTCAGGTAAACCGTTCAGCAGGAGAGCATGTAGAGAGTAGTGAAAAAGCTTAGTAGATGGTATATAAAGACGCCTTCTACCGCAAACCGCTTTTGTTTGAACTCCAATCCCAACCGTTGGACCGCCGCTTACTCTACAATCTTTCCCTTGTTCACAACGAATGCCTCAATCGCAGCGATTGCAGCATATAGCCTGTTCTCGGCCTCTGGGAAAACGAGACTCCTGGGGCTGTAGAAAACCTCGTCCGCAACTTCCTCCGGATGCCTGGGCAAGCAGTGCATGAACTTCCAGCCAGCCTTTGCGCCTCCGCGTTTCGCGAGGTCGTTCGTGATTTGGTATCCAGCGAAGGCCTCCAGGCGCTTCTTATACTCCTCCTCCTGACCCATGGAGACCCAGGTGTCTGTCACGAGAATGTCGGCGTCCTTGATGGCTTCCTCTGGCACACCTGTTTCGGTCAGTTTGCCTGGGTTTGACACTCCTTTTGCGGAGGCGAGGATAATCTCCTTCATTCGTGGTGGGATTGTGAAACCCTTGGGCGAAGCTACGGAGATATCAACTCCCAACTTAACAGACGCAATTGCTAGGTCGAAAAGAACATTGTTTGAGTCACCAATCCACGCAATCTTGAGGCCTTCCAATCCCAGAGAAGGGTTTGAGAGGGTGCTCTTGACTGATGACGTGGACGGGAATGCTTCGTGAATTGTGAGGAAATCAGCGATGGTTTGGAGAGGGTGGTAGTCGTTTGTGAGGGCGTTGATGACGGGAACAGAGGAGTGCTTTGCGAGATCGGCGACTTCGCTGTGCTCGCCGGCGCGGACCACCATGCAGGAGGTCATGGAGGAGATCACGACAGATGTGTCGTAGAGGGATTCGTTTACCTAAAGCCAACCTGGTTAAGAATCTTCAAGGTAAAGGGGTGTATTAAGGGTGAACAGGAGTTGACTCACGCCGAGTTGAATATCATCTTTGCCCAAGAACATGGGGTGGCCGCCCATGTTGACTACTGCCGCTTCGGTTGAGACTCGAGTCCTTGTACTTCGCTTGTTGAACATCATCGCCACGGTCTTGCCATTGAGAGATTCTTGAACTTTTTTGGGCACGAGACCCTTCTTGATATCGTTCTTGTGTGTTTTCGCACTCTTTACGAGGGTAACCAACTCGGCCGGAGTGAGGTCTGCAATGGACAGAAAGTGGCGAGGGGCAAAGGGAGAGACGGCGGGGTCCGCGGGACTGGCAGGGCCTGAGTAAGTTCGCAATTGTGGTTTTGATAAACACCGGAGCGCAGTCCTGGCGGGACGAAGAGTCATACTGGCCATGTTGAAGCTGGAAACAAAAAAAGTCAATTGAGAACTTGGGTGAATAAAAGAAGAAATAAAGAATAGAGTACTGACATCGAACTCTTAATACTTTTTGTGTTCGCAAATATTAGTGAATGTGACTCAATTCTTGCGAAACTCAATAAATAGTCGAGGTTGTAGTTGAGAGAACATGGATGTTGGGTGGTAGAGTACAGGTACTCAGGTATAATCTGAATTCCGGTGTCGGTCACTGGCTAATCGGTTAATTTGGTTCCGAGCTCCGCGACACCGCCTGCTAGCGCCTTTCAACCTTACCCGTTAACTGTTTCCCCCGCGTTCGCCCTTATCGAAGTGGAGGTTCCTTATCGATAAGTAGCGGATCTTCAGTGCCACCGCACGGTCGTCGCCGCTCCAGCCTGTCGATGGCGTTTCCAAGGCACAGTGCATGTACTCTGTTGTATCATCGACCATCCTCCTCACCCTCAACACACCAACCTATCTTAAACATCAATATCACAAGCAACGGCGTTGAAGAGTGCATATATAGCGGAGTGACTCTTTAAACACCATTGCTACATACAGAATGAGAGCATAAGAAACACCATAGCGATTACCAAGACAACCAGAACGATGCCGGTGGGCGAGTCATCCCAGCCGCTGTTGGGCGACTCCGACGAAGTGGCAAGCCGAGCTTCTGAAGAGCGCCGCGAGGAGGATGGAGAGAATGCACCCCTTCTCTCACAAGGACATGGCACTCCACGATATGATGGAGGGGAAGACCACCCACCTCTCTCACCAGCGTCGGCGTCACTGCGGTCGATACAGAGCGGCGATTCCAACTCTTCGACGACGAAGAGCAAATCATGGGCGACTATCACAGCAGTGACCGGCCTATCTATCTCAGTCTTGGTTATTATCTCGGTGCTCTTTTTTGCGCCAGCTGTTGTTGAAGAGTACAGCAAGCAGTCAATGGTTATCGACCCAACCGGCCTGTCCATCGACTCCTTCACGAGCACTGGGGTGCGAGCCCGAGTGCAGGCAGACTTCGAGCTTGATGCGGCCAAGTGCAAGAACTCAGCCATCCGAACGTTTGGTCGCCTTGGAACTTACATCGCCCACACGGTCGAGAGCGAAGAGACCGAGGTGAAGGTCTACCTCCCAGAGTATGACAATTTGCTTATCGGCACTGCCACCATCCCGAAGGTGCACGCCAGCATTCGAAATGGCGACGTTACACATCTGGATTTCCTGACAGATGTCAAGCCTGCTGAAGCTACAGACCTCCAGCGTATCGTCAATGACTGGCTCTCTGGACGGATGACACAGTTGACGGTGAAAGGGATGGTGGATGTTCCACTTAAGTCTGGCCTGTTTCATCTTGGGAACAAAACCATCTCCCCAACGTTCGTTCTTGAAGGTTAGTCTCTATATGAATACTTATGATAAATGTGTTGACTAATTTGTAACTCTCTAGGCCACAATATCCCTAATATACCGTCTTATAATATTACCCACATCAACATCGAAGAAACAAATCTGATGCAAGCTCGCCGTCGCAAAGCTACAATCAAGCGCGGCATGAGGGCAGATGCCACTATTGTTGTTGACAACCACTATCCAATTAGCTTGTCAATACCGCCTCTTCAGTTCGACATCTTAGTCCAGAACTGTGACGTGGTCGACCCGTATATTATGCTTGCGGAGGCATCCACGGGTTCGGTCGATGTGCAGCCAGAAACAGACATCGAAGTCAAGGCTGGAGGTGTCATTCGAGAGCTCCCACGCTCTTTAACAAAACCGTGCCCAAGCACTACACTGTCACCATTGGACGTGCTAGTGGGAGAGTATATGAAGGGCAAAGACGCCACAATATATGTGAAGGGATCCAAAAGCCCGTCTCCAGACACGCCTGCTTGGATTTCCGATTTGATTTCAGAAATTACCGTGCCGGTTCCGTTCCCAGGCCGAAGTTTCGATGGCCTGATCAAGAACTTCACATTTGCGGATGTTCATTTTGGACTCCCAGACCCATTTGCAGATCCGCGCAGCCCCGAATCAAATCCTCAGATATCTGGCACTATTGTGGTCATGGCTAAACTACCTAAAGAGGTCAACTTTGGAATCAACGTTACCCAGGTTCGACCAACCGCAGACATTTTCTACAAAGACAAGAAACTCGGTGTCATGGATCTGAAGGAGTGGCAAAAGGCAAAATCCGAGAGGATCGATGCAACGGCTGACGAGGGTGCACTGCTAAAGATTCAGTCGAAGATTAAGGACGCCCCTATAAATATTACCGACCAGCGAGTGTTCCAAGATGTCGCGCAGAAAATCCTTTTTGGAGAAGGCGTGACTTTGGAAGTTAGAGCTCTCGTAGATGTGGAGGCCGAAACTGTGCTCGGGTCTTTGGTCGTAAGGGAGCTTCCTGGGTAAGCAGAACATCCACAGACTATTAATTACCAAGGCAATACTAACATTTTACAGAGAAGGATCTGTCCCGGTAAAGGGTGGGATGTTCTTTGGACAAGACGCCTAGAGAAGTCCGAAGCTGACGAGATCGCAGCTCCCGGAAATGGCGGCCTACATGACGCGCTCGGGGGCATAAATCCCCAGGTTTTCGACTTAAAAATCCTCGACACCGGCAAAACCTCCTTGACTCTGGAAGGGAAGGCCAATTTTACGAATCCTACGAATTACACTGCCACAATTCCGTCTTTTAGTATCCATATTCTGAGCAACGACTCTATTATCGGACTTGCCACGGTGAGAAACGCAGAGGTCACCTTGGGAAATAACACAAACCTTGCTGTGCAAGTCTTGTGGGATCCTGCAACCTTGGGAGATGCCAATTCGTCGACAAATGCCCGGAACCTGATATCTCAGTACATCTCTGGCTGGAACACAAGCATCACGTTCCAAACATACAGTGGCAGCATCCCTGGACAACCAGCCCTTGGTGAAAGCCTCTCCAAGTTCCCAATCGAGATGGAAATTCCCCGTCTATCCTCACCTCACAATGGCTCAGGTGGTGACGATGACGATGACGAAGAGGCCCCTGACCACTCACGATTCATCCAAGGCGCGACATTCCACATATTTTCGTCTTCCGCTTCTTTCACCATCTTCTCCCCGCTCAATAATACCGCCATCTTTATTGAAACCGTCAACGCCACAGCGTTCTATAACCACACCGAACCCGTCGGTACCATTGTGTATGATCTCCCACTTGAGATTCCGCCTGGACTCAGCGAGACGCCAAAATTGCCCGTGGAATGGGATCCCGAATCTGTAGGGTATGACCGTATCCGTGAGGCGCTTGGGGGCGGGCTGAAGCTTTCGGCAAAAGCGGATGTGGGAGTCAGGCTGGGGAAGTGGAAAGAAAAGCTGTGGTTTGAGGGAGAGGGGATTGGGGCGAAAGTGAGATTGTAAGGTAGAGCCGGAGGGCTAAATTCGATGGCGCGTCTTGGAGCGAATTTTGTATAGAGGCGTATTAGGCACTGGGCTGTTCAAATGGGCCATCGAAAGGTTATGTTTTAGAAGCGCTGGACTTCCGTCCTGAATTGAATATATTATCACTCTTCTGGCTTCTCACGTTGATGTGTGAAGGTCGATATAAGAATGACTTCAAATCAATAAGAACATACGTATTCCTGTTTCAATGTTCCATATCGTTGGCTCGCCTGCATGATTTGGGGTCGCATATCGACTCTTACTCAAACATGACTCAGGTATTCTAGAAGAAGGAATCTTATGTGGAGGTTCTGGACTGCATTTCGCACCATTTCTAGATGGCCAGCTGAAGATAGTATGACAGACCAATTGAATTATAATCCCAGACAAGCTGCCTATCCCAGACCTAACGAGCTAGATACCCACCATTTTTAGTTGGATTTCGACTGTCTAAATACAAGAGCTCCAACCACACACCCACCTCCCGTACAATTCCGTAGCATTGCCTAGCTACTGCCGAACAAACGAAGAATGACGCCGACTCCATTTCACAATTCCCGGGGGCGAAACATTTATCCTGGTGGGAGCGAGCTGGCGTCGACGATCTCGTCCGCCTCCTTGAGCTCGTCCTGGTGAGCGTCGAAGAGTGGGGAGCGCGGGAGCGCCATGAGTCCCGTGCGGGTGGACTCGAGGATACCGAAGGGGGAGACGAGCTTCATGAATGAGTCGATACGGGTGGGTTTTGCGGAACTAGAATGTGTGAGTAACATTACATCACTGGCCATATTCTGGGTTGAAGGGGGTACTTACAGCTCAACAATACAGTTGTTGGTGCTGATATCTAAGACCTTGCCGCCGAACTGGTGGGCAAAGTAGGTGATGGACTTGAGGTGCTCATGCTTCAATCGAAGCGCCTGGCTGAGCACGAGTTTGCTGGGGTGGAAGTCGACAACGGCGCTGTGCTCGAGGCCGTGCTCTCCGAACTCGCCATCAACCTCTGCTGTGATCTCGCGGTGGTGCGCGAGTAGCTCCTCGAAGTACTCTGGGCCGAGGATGTTGATCTTTGCGAGCAGAAGCTCACGCTGCACAAGCGGCGCTTGGGTGTAATCCAGGACAGCCCAGACGGGGACGAGGTCCTCGAGCTGGCGGCGGGCCTGCTCGACGACACCGTCTTGGCCGGAAAGCACAATTGTCATGCGGGACAGGTCCTCGACCTCGGTGTGGCAGACGACCAAACTGTCGATGTTGAAGCCGCGGGCAGCGAGAATCCCGGAGACGCGGGAAAGGACTCCCGGCTCATTTTGCACCAGGCAGTTGAGGATGTGGCGTGTTGGCGGTGCTTTCGAGGGAGCTGGAGTCTCGTAGAGAATGTTGGAGACGGCAGCTTGGGCGGACCATGCTGGAGAATCCTGTGTTGGGAGGGGGGTGATGCGGCGGTGAAGGGCCTTGTAGGCGAGTGCTGAGGTTGATGATGAGGTAGACTGGGAGCGCTTTGCAGCAGTGACGAGGGAGCTTGTAGGAGTGCGCAGCTTGAGGATGGAAGTGCGAGCGGCCATGGCGACGACAAACACCCTATGCGGGGAATTCAATTGACGTCGCTGAGGCTGTTGGGAATGAAGTCGTAAAGACTTCTTTATGTGTGAGTCAACACCACCTGCAATTGGAGTCTGTGAGGTTGAGAAGCCAGAGCTCTCGGCTTTGTGGAAAATTGTCCCCGATGTCGCTAAGGGCCGTGTGCCTTGACCGTCACCTGCGCTTTGTTTCGGTGGGGTGAGGTGAGGGACTCCGTCCACTGTGGAGCTAGCGATGAGTAAGGCTGTCAGGCCCCGGTCGCAAAATTAAAGAGGCTGAAGGGGCCAGACACGAGATACGAGCCTTAATTAACAACATTTAACCCCAGGGATAACTTCACCGTTGAAGTATTCACTTCTGAGTTGTCGCCAAGGTCAACAGCGGGAGCAAAGCTACGGGTTATAGCCTCTTTGCACTGGACAGGAAGCCTACTACCTTCTATTCATCCGCCATGGACGACACCGAGAGGAGGACGGCCAAGAGGTCACGCTTCGACCAGAAAGAGCCAGCACCAAGGGCTTCGCGCTTCGATCGCCGTTCGAGATCACCCCCTCCAGCCAGAGAGTCGAATTCCGGGAGGACCAGGAGTCCATTGAGGAGGGCGAGTGCGAGCCCAGCTCCAGAACCTGCGACGAAGCCAGCATCGGATCCTGCTGCTGCAGCGGGTATGTTTCATAGTCTATTTGAACCGAGACATAACTAACTATCATATAGCTGCCGTCGCAGCACGAATCCAGGCTCAGATGCAAGCCAAAAAAGGAATCCAACATGTCGATGTTCCTCCGATTAGATCTGCTGGCAGCCCCGCCGAAGCAAAGCCCCCGACTCCGAGCACAGCGATGGAAACGGGCACTATTGGAACAGTCAACGGCGACATGTATATCGCGGACGGAGATTACATCCGTGACATCGAAGTCAATGACCTAAGGAACAGATACACACTGACTAAAGGCTCTACTCAAAAGATGGTGAATACCCCCCTTGTGTCATACCCACTGATATCCCCAGTTCCCTCAGATCTCATATCATAATCCTTCCCCCCGGGGAGTTCTATACCCCTCCCTCTCTTACCTTGTGTGGGACCTGTCAAGCTTACTGGAAGCGCGATAGACTTCATATAAACCTCTGTGGCATCTGCTGACGTCCGCTGCGTGATATAGATCAAAGAAGAAACCGGCGCTGGTACGCTATTCCCGAAACTTACGATTTTGTAGATATAATATTGACTTTTAAAGATATCACGACACGCGGAGAGTACTACCCCGATAAGAGCATGGCCACAGCAGCGGTACGAAATACCACCCTAGAAGCTTGGACTGATTACTGATATCCCCTTAGAAGCCACCACTTTATCTACATGTTACGAGCACGAGCAAGGTTGGCCTTGAGCAAGCCGTAGAAAAGATCGAGGAGCTTATGAAGCAAGAACTGCCAAACCTCGTTGACGAGAGACGCTTCAGACGACGAGAGCCAGACGCAGTTGAGCGTGATGAGTTCGGCAGAGTAGGTATAGGCTACTTTTAACAAGGACTACTGCTAATCATGTGTGTAGCGCAAATGGCCAGAGGAGAAGATTCCAATCGATTTCGAGCCTGTCCCAGGCTTCAATCTGAGAGCCCAAGTTGTGGGCCATGGTGGGGCCTACGTCAAGCATATCCAACAGGAAACCCGCTGCCGCGTGCAAATCAAGGGCCGTGGTTCTGGATTTATGGAGCATGCGACAGGACGGGAGAGCGACGAAGATATGTACCTACACGTTGCTGGTCCGGATCCAAAGGAGGTGCAGCATGCCAAAGAGCTTTGCGAGGATCTACTAGCCAACGTAAGGGAGCAGTACGAGGAGTTCAAGTCAAGGCCGCAGCCGCAGCGCGGGTTTGGCGGAGACAGAGCTCCAAGCACCGGTTATGGAGGCCAAAGCGGATACGGAGATAGACAAAACTCTGGCAGAAACGACTCATACGGCGGTGGCGGCGGTGGAAGTGGATACGGTGGCTACAATTCCCCAGCAACTGGTACGCCAGCTACCCCTTCGGCCCCGCCTGGAGCGGCCAGCCCTGCTGCGGGAGCGGACTATGCAGCCCAGTATGCGCAGTACTATGGTGGCCAAGATCCGTATGCGGCGTATGGTGGCTATGCTGCATATGTCGCATATTATCAGTACTATGCCGCTCAACAAGCTGGAGCCGGCGGTGCTCCGGGTGCAGCGCCTGGCGCGGCACCAGGCGCGGCCCCAGGCGCTTCTCCCGCCTCTTACGCACCTCCTCCACCCCCAAGCGAAGCTCCTCCTCCACCTCCAGGGTCTGGACCACCGCCTCCCCCAGGACCACCACCTGGAAATGGTTACAATGCGGTATAGTATTCCTGTAACCCACGGCCCGAAATCAGCACTAATGGTGAATTAGGTCCCTCCTCCACCAGGATTGTAAGACCGACGGTTGCTGAAGGAAGCTGACCGGCTTTCGAACCGATTATTACTTCTCACGTCATCACAGGGAATAAAACGTTTATGGCACTGACAGGGCTGGGAGATATGGCGGCTATTTGGGTACCACGTAGCATTGTAATATGATAGACGCGTGTCGTCAAATTGAAAAGATGATGAGCTGAGACCAAGGGGTTCGAGGTGCTTCTATTTGCTATTTTGGGGTCCAGCTAGTAAGTCAGACACCTGGCTAGCGGTTCTGCATCTGACACAAATCCATCGTTTATGCGTGACGAATCCGAGTTCCTTGTGGAGCAGTGATACGATTATATCTTTGTGCAAGAGACGTGAATGCCATGAATGCCCCATGAATGCCTGAAAGAATGCCACTGAAAGGTATGGACCGCCTTGGCCACGGGTGCGTTTGCTGAATCCGGCCTTACGCATTGACTCCTGCGCAAGCGTCCGTTTGGACTAAAACAAAAAAAAGGGGCTAGATCTAGTATCTTCCCCTGCCAAAGTGCTAGAGGTGGTTTATTTCGAGTCTCGAAACATATTGTTTGCAAGGTTCTAGAACAGTTCAGGGATTGGATGGAGGTTGGACCCTGGGACAAAACTATTTTTTCCTACCCAACACGACAGTAGCCAGGGGGCACAAAAGGGTGCCCCTTGCGGCTTTTGTGGCGAATTTTGCTGTGAGAAATAACCCGATTTGTAGAGAGGAAGTGCACAGAGATGTAGGTACGAACGGGGAAATGGCATTCCTGATATTCGTGATCCTTTATGTATGACACTCTCCCTGTCGTCTAAATTGTTTCAAGCTCGACCTTGGCCATTAGCGTGCGTACTTTATCAGTATAGTTCGTTCCATCGGGAGAAGATCTCGTTCATTCTAGTATGGTAGCAGTGCAGTAGTAGCTCGGTGGTAGACCAGTGGTAATCCATACTATGATAGTAGTTCATAGTAGCCCGTCATAGCCCATAGTAGCCCAGTAGTAGCGGTGTAGCGCCCTTTTTGTCTCGATCCTCCCTTTTCGGAACCGGAATAGGTATAAAACAGCGCATAGACAAGCATAGACAGGTATCTCTCGGATCTTTTGGTGCGTTGATGCGAGCATTTATGTGTATTATACGTATTATGCGGGTATCTTTGTTACTGATGTTTAGTAAGTCCCTTAAGAAATACGAAGGATGCCCGTACCAAGAGACCCGTACACGCCGTAGCACCCTAAATTGTCCCCTACCCCCAATTGCCCCCCCAGTTCCGTTTATTTCACGCACCACCAAAACCACCAAACCACCAAAATTGCCCCACCATACTCCCATGGTGGATACATCCCGATCTCACAAGCAAGCATCTCCATTCCGTCCTCAATCCCCATCGCTTCCAAAACCCCCTCATTCTTACAGCCAAACCGAACTCAAATCTCCACCCAAAACAACAAAGTCCTACTGCAAATGATCGCTTTGGGATCTTGGGTTACAGTCAGGCATTGCTACTATATGTTTCTTTTCCTAGGACCTTAGACATCCATTAGCCGATTAGCAACTCGCACAATTGTCCCAAACAGAAAGTTGCAACCCCACAACTATATTTCGATGACAACATAGCTCACCAAATCGTTTGCCCTGGGCGATATTCCTATACCCGCGACTGCTTGAACAAAGGCACAAAGACGTCCAGCTCACACAAACGCTCACCATGGACCCGTCCTCAGCTCCCCTCGCAGACTACTTCTGGATCGCTGGCATCGACTCTGTCTCATACCACGACCTACCGGAAGCGCCCAACAGCGGTCACACGACTAACGGCCTCCCTCCCGTGGGAGACAATACCATAGCAGAAGGCCCCGAAGAGGGACAGGATGAACCGATCCTCGGCAGCTCGCCACGAGGTGCGTCAGCACGACACTCGCGCGGCTCTCTGAACCGCCTCTCGCGCCTGTCGATCGACGCGCGTAACTCGATCCAATCCCTCGAAGCACTCGATACCTATAGCGGCAGCAACAGGTCTTCGCTGACTGTTCGCGCCGTGCCGAGCAATGGCACGCAGGACTCGGTGAAGCAAGGGTTGTCGGACTTCGACTTCGATAGAGCGCTGGTCAAATTCGCCAATGAGCGCGAGGTCTTCTTGGACGATCTCAGCTTTAGCGCTGGAACGGTGATGCAGAGCAGGCCGCCTATGACGGCGAGGGCGGAGAAGATAAAACATGATGAAGAGGGTCTGGGCGGCAGGAAGAGTCCGTTTGGCAGAGTCGGTGGGAGCATACGGAGGAAGATAAGCTTTAGGGACCTCAACAGTTCCAAGAAGCAGACTATAAACCGAAGTGGTAAGTTATATCTTGTGATTTTGCTGCTCACGCGCGCACAAAGACATGTTTCATGCGAGATATGGCGTTATTCTCTGTGCTTCGTTTTCATATTATACTTCGGCACATTTCAAGATATAAACCTATCTACCCTTAACAAATCTTTCCAGTTTATTATGGGAAACTAACTAACACAATATAGTCTCGAGCCGCACCTCCAAACGATTGAGCAACTACAATTCCGTTATACCTCCGCCTGAACCCCTAAATGCGGACCCTGATATGCACCCTTTGAAACGACGCCTTGAACCCGTTCTCCTTGACAGATACCCACCAAAGACCGCAACAGACGAGCTGCAGAGAAGAGGGCGGTTCCCAGACTACGTTCCTATGTTTGCATTCCCTAACGATATCAATATTGTTTCTTCAGATGAGAGGCCTCGGTCCACGTGGCACGGGTTTGCAATGACTGGAGACGACAATGCCAAGATATACGGCATTACTGTGATAGTGTGGCTGCCACTTGGCGCCGATGCGGCAGCGGCAGTTGAGAGAAAGTGCGAAGATTGGCGCCAGAGCCATATGACAAATGAAGAGCGGGAGTTGGCAGCAAGCTTGGGCGAGAGATTGGCCGGGGAAAGAGCTCACTTATCGCAACTCCTTGCGCAGCTCCCAACGATGGCCTCTGGGTCATCTGCCCGTGACGACCTCGAGGACCGAATTAGCTCCGTCGAAGAGAAAATTTCTTTGATGACCGATATGCTGCGACCCGTGAGACATGGTGCAGCATCAAAAATAGAGGGTCTGACAGATGGTGACACAGGTCTCTGGACACCCAGGGCCTACGGGATTTTAGGGCGCGATGCTGGGCTAACGAGCTTCTGGAAGGAATGGCTCCGGGCTGTTATTGTGCCTATGACGGACAGCGGCGTGTTAAGGGTTCCACCAAGTTCACCTAAAGTGGGCCGGTGGCAGCCTCTAGAACGATATGTTGTGAACCTGTGCACAGAGGCACTGTCACCCATCACTTCCAAGACACAAGTTGAAATTGCTGTCCGAGAGCTTCGATTATTTGCCCGAAAGGAGGCTGTCAACGAGTTGCCCGAGTCAAGGAACGCGGATTTGTATGCTCTCTTCAGGGCCCTAACAATTCCTAATATTGTCGCCTTGCTCGAATTCGCCCTGTCAGAGTCTCGGATCATCTTTTTGTCGTCGCACACGGCCATGCTGCATTTAGCGACCAAGGCATTGATCACGCTGCTGTACCCATTCAAATGGGCAAGCATCTTCATTCCTGTGCTACCTGCACGTCTCATTTCCGCATTGGAAGCGCCTTGCCCATACATTGTGGGTATTGAGCGACGATACGAAAATGTCGATTTACCAGATGACGACTATGTTCTCGTGGATCTAGATAACGACACCATTGAGTCCACTACACCACCAGTGTCTCTTCCGCGGCAGCAAAGGCGAAAGCTTTTCTCCTTGCTCCAGCTAGCGGCACCGCACCATAATAAATTCGGTGTTCCTGTCGGGCCTCCGCCGTATTCCATTGAAACCTTCCCATACGATGCATTCTCTGGCGAAATACCGTCACTGTTTACGCAAAATTCTGCTCCAAGCACGCTTTCAAAGTTTGTTAGCCAGAGCTCAACCACATTCGTTGAAGAAAACGTTAAGACATCTCGGCCGCTTGTTTTTAACGCATTCCTCCAATCTAAGAATGACCACACTCGTGTCGAACGTCCGTCGACTAGCAAGTCAAATACCCCCTCGAGCCCGCCGCAGACCGCAATCTCTCCTAACTCGACTCACTTCCCAAATATGCCCAATACTCCCATGACTCGCAACGAGTCTGGTTTCACTCTCACTAGTACCCTAAAAGAGAAACGCTCCGGTCATTTCGAGCCTATTTCTAGACGCTCGTCATCATTTGGTGTGAGCGACAATATCCCGTATCGCAAGCCAGAGCCACGCTTTACTGCTGGACACTCGGCGTCCTTGTCAGCCTCTGCTATCTCTATTGACAGCAAGAGCATGTACGGATACGCCCCTAGCAGCTACGCTGTTAGCACACTGGCAGCGAGCACAGTCATGCCGAGCATGCTTATGCAGCCCGTCAGCTCATCTTCGGAAACCGTCTGGGTCGAGGGACATTGTCTCAACTGGGAGAGCCGTGATACTTCATCTGTGTGCTCTATCTGTGACGAGAAAGCGGATAGTGATGGCACATACGGCTGCAGCGGCTGCAGCATCACCGCCCACTCCCGCTGTCTTGGCCAGGTGAGTTTAGTATGCCCATCGGCGTTCAACGCGGACAAGGTCAGAGCCGCGTTTGTGAGATGTTTCGCCAGCTTCCTGTACACATACCGCAAGCATTTGAAACCCGCGACTACCAAGGAGCAGAAGGCCATGAAGCAGATATATGCATTTGATATGGAGGGCTTCGAGAAGAGTCTGCCGGGAGAGATGTCCGAGTATGTTGGGTCTTTAAGGCAAACGCAGGGTATGTTTAACTTCAATTTCCCCTCCCCTTTCTCATGAGCTCACGCACTGACAAACACCAGCATTCAATGAATTTATCCACGAGCGCGAAATTACCCCCGCATCCAGCCCCTCCATCCGCCTCTTCGACGAAATCATCCTCGCAAAGCGCAACCGCGGTTTCTCAACTTCGTCCTTCTTCTCCAAGGCGAAAACGTCGTTCTTGGAAGATAGATCAGATCACCTCTGGAGAAGCGCGAGTGTGCCAAGTCCCAGCGGCGCATTCAAGGGCGAGTACAAGAGCGTCATTTGCCGCATGCCCGCGCGGCTTGATCCAGAGCTCATGAGGGAGCCGAGGGTTATTGGGGGTGTGCCGAGGGTAGTTGTCAATGGTGGGAAAAGAATGGGGAGGAAGGCCGTGCCGAGTCTTCTGGGCCCGAGGGGCGTGAAATGAGAGTCGGGCAGGGGGACGAACGAACGAAAACTTGGATGTCAAATATGATGTGATATCGTTGTAAGATTGGATGATGGGCATTTTCCCCTGCGACTTTGATTTTTTTTCTATCATCTCTGGCGAACGAGTTTGACAGAGATAACTTTTTTGCTTTTTGCATTTTCTGTGTTTTTGTGTCGAATTTTGATTGTTGTTACTTTGGGTTTGAGGGCGAGCGAATTATGGCGTGGAGCGATGTATATGGGAGGGGAATTCGGGCGGGGGATTCCGCTAGGTTGGGAAAAGTGATCACTACTGAGTTGAGAGGGAGTTGGATGAAAGGGAGGTGAGGGCGGAGAGTACTACTTTGGTTTGGACATTGGGGGGACGTTATAGCGAGCGAGGCGATGTCGGACTAGATGAGATGGATGGGTAGATGGAATGATCACGAATTAGATGATTCTGGACTGGCCTTTTTGGTGCGAGACTTGTGGTGATGGTGACAGCGTTTATATGTATGGGAATGAGCACCCCCTCGACTTCTTCGAATACGGCATCGACTTCACACTTCGCAGCTGATGATAAGCTATAAAAGGCTGCATTCCTCGTACAGACTTGCTTCTTCCTTTTACATCATCGGCTTCTCAACTCATTTGCAGTTTATAATCAACTATAAGAGGCTTCCTGTCACAGACTTGGCTGCATCCTTCTTAAAACATCCATTCCTACCCATCTTCAGAGAGTGCTACTCTCTCTGGAGCTCGTTATAAAAGGCGCTCTTCTACAGCCATCCGTATTGCTTCTTACAACATCTATCATTGATCACTTGATGTTGTCTCAACCGAAGGCTTCTATATTCACTTCATACCTCAGAGACTTACATACCCTTTCAGCGCTTGCTTTGCTTTAATCATCTGACATCCTTCTTATCCAGGTCAATCTCAGTGTAAGTCTCTCATACTCACTTTGATATTCGCTCTCTTTGCCCAAATTCACAATATATTGGCATGGCATAAGAGGCCTTCCTTCACATACCTGCTTCTTCTTCAATACACCATTCTATATTCGAGTTTCACTTGATTCACTGCGTTTGAGCTTCTGAATTCAGTACCTATCTTGTGAAGGTTACCGGGCTCAATTTGCATCGAACAACTGAAGCCTCTTCTCATCTCACACTACGTCTCGTTCGGTGTACTCTCTCATCTGATTCATCTTCTCATCCGAATCGACTCGCCCATTATTATTTCGTTTTCATATTCATTTTAGACTGACATGATCAGCATAGCATTTGCACACTCCCATCTCTCCAGACTAAGTCGTGGTGACATTGAGCTGGCGCAAAGGCAACTGAATCATGGCTATATCAAAAACCATCAAAGGCGTGACCGTGTCCATCGTCGTCAATGGAGCTACCTGCAAGGAGCATGAAGACCCCCACGATGAGACTGAACATGAGTTCCCGAACAGGACTGTGCTCCGATATATTGAATCATTCTCCGACACGAATTACTCCATCTTGAATGAGGTCTCTTCTCGATATAAATTGAAGTCTTCCTTGGAGTTTGTCGTCCAGGTTGATGGTTATACGCTCCCGAAACCCCAATTATTTGTACGAAATGAGAAGAGGAGCGATTGGTCCCGCAGGCTTGATGGGAAACCGAAGGTCGATCGAAAGGGGAGACAATGGGAGAAACCATTTAAATTCTCTCCTCTTAACATTGGTAATGTCGCTGGCGGTGATGATATGCATATACCGAGTGAGGCTAACTTTAGATATAGTCGACGCCTATGATAAAGATCGAGTCAAGAGAGACGCCAAGGCCTCAAAGAGCATTGGTGAAATCAAGATAACCGTTCGCCGCAGGCAAACGAAGGAAGAACTGGACTGGGAGACTTGTGGAGATGACGACGATAAGAATCTGGAGGTCGCCGAAAAGGCCATCAAGGGACAGGCACTATCCCACGGGACTGAGTACGTTCCTAATCACATTAATCGGAGTTCAGGAGCTAACTATGAGGAGATTTGGGGATGCAGTTCGGGCCTCAAAACGGACAAAGAGTTTTCACACGACAAATCAAAGAGGAAACCGTGAGCCGGCGGCGGTATTCATCTTTCGATACCGATCAAGAGGTTTGTACTTCTGCTCTCCACGATGGCCCTCCCAATATACGAATGCTAATGACATTAAAGAAGCGCTGGAGGCCGAGCATATCGTCCCAAGGACTAGGCCTCAGACGCCGCCCAGGTCTCCAACCCCAGATCCCTTGCTGGGCAAGTCTGACGAGGAAATTCGGGAAATAGCGCGGAGTAGCTTATATGAGAAGAAAGTGCGTAGTTTTCCCCGTGAAATCGTGGGCTGAACTGACATCAATTAGGTTGATATGAGGAAAGTTAAGATGGAGCCTCGTGAGAATGGGAATGGCCCCGTTAAATTTACAAACGATGATGAAATTCTCACAATCGATATAACCGGACACAAACCAGTTGTTATACGAGAACCGAAGCCGCCAAAGGAGACCGTTGATCTGAGATAACCAAGAAATAAAGTCTGGGGAAAGTGATGAAATGGATGCGATTTACCGGGGGACTTTGCAAGAGAATGTTACTTTGCTTACGGGTGGAAATGATGGTTTGCTTGCGAATGGAAATGGATATCGAAATTTATGGAGAAAGCCTTGCCTGGGGTGGAGATAGCACTTTGCTTGTGGTGGGGCCGGATGCGGGTTCAGAGACGGAGTTCCAAACAGAGGTTCAAGCGGAGGTTCAGACTCCAACGAGTATTTATTATAATATTGCTAAAGAATTTATGGAAAGACTGGGACAGGTGGCCAAAGCTGAAAGAGGTTGTTTACTTTCTTTTCGGGTAATTTGGATTGACTCTCTAGATTATAAATATCAGGTTCTCACATTGACAACATTGCGAAGCAAACCAACGTCTTGGGTAACGGTGGTGAAAGTGAAGATAATAACATAATAGGACGCAGCTGGGCATTCGATTAAACAATAACACTTCTAAAATAATAAATGAAAACGAACAGGTCTGTGCTGGGCTGAGGAATCTGCGTGGAGTTCACTTTTGAGAGAAACTGGTAGATATGGGTAGCTTGCGGACACACCTCTTACTTGCCAATTAGACTGCATGATATGACAATGTAAGTTAAATAGGGCTGGGAGACCTTTGATTTTTTATGTTTTATAATCTCAAAACACAGCTCATAGGAAGTAACAAAGGGCACGCTATTTGTACGTTCACTCTTATTGGAATGACGGCCGCTATAGTCTATTTTAAGAAACTGATTGCCTGAGAACTTCAGTCCTTCTCTTGGATTTTAGGCCGCACGAGTGAAATACCTACGAAGAAAGCATCTTCAAAGACTGACTGACATCCACTGGCGGCGTAACCCGGAGGGCTTCAGCCTTGCATGGTAAGTGCGCTTGATCTCGACCAACAAACAGATCTTGGTCCAAACAATGACGGTCTCTTAGCCTTGTTACATACAATATCACAACTTCACTTCTTCCACACTTTCAAATTCGCCGGCGAGGCGACTGGCAAACAACGTAAGTTTGATTTCTCTAAATTGTTTCACTCAGGTTGTGCCGCCGAGTGCTGTCTTTCACCTCAAGATCACACAACTGTTTATCTTCATCATTCTTACCTGTTTTTAGAATCTTGGTCGACTTGCCAGAACCCGTGCCTTCAACATGGCGGTCATCGATACAGTCCCTGGAGTTGAGGTCTCCATTTTGATCAATGGGCAACCAGTTGAGGAATACGTGGATTCCGGTGAGGAAATTGACGGACCCTTGGCGTCGAAGACTGTGGTGAAGTACATTGAAGCAATCTCAGACGCCGAGTTCATAATCAAAGCATCTGCCCTGTCCGCCTTTTACCAGCATAGAAAAACAAAAGATGATATTCTTGTCGGTGTCGAGATTGACGGCGCAAGGGTAAGAGGTTGTTTCCAGCGTCATGCAAAGTCAAAAAAATCTGCTCCCTGGAGCAAAATCATAGAAGGGGCCTCTGGCTTGAATGGAGCTGGCAGGCGAACTATCAGTGCTTTTAAATTCACTGCCGTTGAGATCGGTAAGTTTTCTAAGAATATTTTGGCTACGAGAGTTCTAATAACTCCTAGTTGAGACCACGGATAAAGCGAAGATAGAGAAAGACACGACGGCTTCAGCGAAGTTGGGGGAGATATGTGTTGAGATTTTCCGTGTCAAAATCCTGGGACGGACCAAACCAAAGGATAAGGTGCCCAAGGGGGCTGCGTCTGAGATTGCCGAGAAAGCTGTTAAGGGCCGTGCTCTCTCACATGGGACGACGTAGGTCTAAACTCTTGGGTATATCAATAACAGTTCTAATGGCCGTAGATTTGGTCCCGGAAAGGTATTATCTACAAGTATCCGGAAAAAGGAGTATCTTGACGGGAATGACACGCCCTTAGCTCGCTTTGTATTTCGGTATCGTTCAAAAGGTAGGTGATAACCTGCTAAAGCATAAGATACCAAGATTCTAACCCCACAAGCAGATGCGCTCCGCAAGCTCTTGATCATCCCAAGGTCTCCATCCCCAGACCCATTTGATGCCCTATCAGCAGCAGAGCGTGAAAGTTTGGCCCGTGAGGCTTTCCAGAATCGTCAGGTACCTGATATCCCACGCTCTACTTTATTGAAAGAGAAGCTTACTTTCCACAGGGACCAAAACGAGAGCCAGGGATTAAAGCGGAGAGGACTGTGAAGCGAGAGCGAAGCAATTCGGACGCTGTAGACCTGACGGGGGCCGCTCCGAAATCAAAGCAGAGAAAGACTTCGATGGAGGCTCCTATTGATCTTACTGACGACTGAGCGCAGCAAGCTGTACTTGGCGGATTTTTTCTCAGGATGGCTATCTGCAGCAGTACAAGGTTTTTCTTTTATGCGTCATTATAATACCAAGCAAGTTGTTGGAGCGAAGGCGTATTGAGCATCAGGCTAAGGAATGGTTGGGCAAACGGATATTGGAACTAGCGCCGAGTATAACATGGCTGAATTTCGGAAAGGATGGCTATGGAAGCCCAAGAACTCGCATGAGAACAGCGAATACGTATCTCAAACATTGCAGTTTAGTGCCTTCACCAGATAGCAGAAACAAATAAGATCATATGCCACCAAATCCGCTGGAGCACCCTTTCATTAATATTAATATTAGCAATTTAATATACGCTCAGAGAAGCACTTTCGTAGCAACACTCAACAACCACGCTGCATCTCCCCACCCCCCTTCTTCAGACCCTTCCGGCGGCGGGGGCAGCACAACCCCTTGCTCTTTTGCCTCCTTCTCGAGCATCTCCCTCCACTGTTGCCTTTCGCGTTCTTTTCTGCCTCTCCCATACCCCTCCCCCTCCGTGTCAGTAGTCTCTGTTTCGCCCTCTTCCCTTTCCGCATCGGACTCCTCTCCATCCTCTTCCACCGCGAAAAGGCTCCATCCCATCAACCGCTCCACCCATGTTCCCAGACCCAGCGTCCCCGTCTTCGCAAGCCGCCTCATGAGCATCTCATCATGACGGGCCTGAGCAGGCTCCTCAGCATCCTCGTCTACATCAACAAAATCCGGTTTCGCCATCTCCATCCCACCGAGTTGGAAGTAGCTGTCCATTTCCTGCGTCTGGAGGGGTGTGAGAACCAGTCCCGTCCTACTCCCTCGACGAGATTGTACACGAGATTGTACACGCGAGTGAGCGCGGCTCTGTGTGCGAGAGGCAAAGCGCGAAGCGCTGCGGCTATGCGCGAAGAACGATCGTGTCGTGACGGGGGATAGTTCGTCATCGGCATCGCCGCTTGGGCGGCGGGAACGCACGAAGCCGTATTCAGCGACAGGCTCATCCTCTGAGTCTTCGTCGTTATTGAGGCCCGCCAGGGAGGTAGAGCTGGCGCGGGATACGAGCCATGCCTGGCCCTTTGATTCGCGTGAGGCCGAGGTGATCAGGGAGCCAGTGCGGAGGAGCCAGTCATCATCGTCGGGCTTCCTCTGGTTGAAGAAGTTGATGGTAAAGTCTTCGGAAGCAACAGATCGATGCTTGTGTCCGTTGCTTGGGCGCGGTCCAGGGGTTAGAGCGCCGCTATTGTGGAGCTGCGGTTTAGGGTAGAGAGCGGCGGTACCGTCTTTGTGGATCTGTGTGCTTGATTTGGACTTTGGGATGCCAGAAGAGCTCAGGGGGCGCCGGACCCTGGTGCGCGACGGAGAGCGGGAACTCGACAGGATGCCAGGCGATGGTGGAACAGAGGAGTTCTCTAGATATGAGAGACGGTGTTCGGGCCGCGGACGTTGTGGAATCTGAGCTTCATCGGCATCGTCGATAGGGAATCGAGAGGTGAGGGGCGCGAGAGAGAGGGCGTTTAGTGAAGTGGAGGAACGGTTGTGGCGACGAATGTGCGGAGAGTGTTGATTGTATGCCTCATCCATACTGGCAGATTTGCAGTTGATTTACGGCCAAATTTAGGGGACCCTCGGGCTTTATAAGGTGAAGGAGGTAGAGTTGACGTCGAGTTGTCGGATGATACCGCGATTGGAGATTGAGGAACCTTGGTAGAATCTGGGGAAGCAAGGTCTCTCGCTTCCGATAAAGCTGGCTGAAACGTGGACACTGGTTCCGGCCGACGCACGTGCGCGGTGTGAATTGATAATGGAATCACAGCCAAGAGGTATTCTCTCCTTAATTTGATTCTCAAGTGAGTTGTATAATACAAGGCAGTGATATAACTACAATCCCATGTAATTAAGAGCAATTAATAGCACCGTTTTTCTATTTTATATGACCGCCTGAGTATGCACTTGCGGCCATTAAATTCAGGCATTAACTTGTTGACATTCTAGCCATGTCCCTGAAAATTGACGATTGGCGATAAACGATAAACGATAGCCTCGTCAAAAAGTTTGATATTGCCACTTACACCCTATATCCTCCGTTAACACGTGAGGCTTGTGAAGATGCGCAATCTAAGGAATATCAAGTATGAGACTTGGAGGAGTCCCGATGAGTTTTCAGTAAGGAATATTACAGCGACGGCGTGGGATACAAGTACAGACAGCGCAATTGTGGCATATGGACCTAGCGAACATGATACCCTTGTCGAGCTGGTCAGGGTAAACAAGAAGGGCAACAAAAAGTGAGAAGCCACACTGCGCGTACGAAGCATATGGAGAATTGGCTTACTGACACGGTCTCTAGTGAACATACTGTCATTACCTCCTGGGACGCGCCTTGTCCAAACCCAGACCTGGCATGCGATGAGATTCTATCCTTATATTACTTCGGTGACTCGCAGACAGCATGTCTCGTCTTGGCTGGCGGCGACATTGTGGTCGTCAGAGAGGAACCATTGCCAGGAGAAGACCGCATTGAGATTGTGGGCTCAGTCGATGCAGGCATCACCGCAGCAAGATGGTCACCTGACGAGGAGCTATTGGCGATTACTACCAAAGCTGACACCGTCGTTTTCATGAGTCGCAGCTTTGAAGGTATCATGGATGTGACGATGACTGCGGAAGATCAGAAGGCCAGCAATCATGTCAATGTCGGGTGGGGAAAGAAGGAGACCCAATTTAAGGGGCGAGGAGCGAATGCTCTTCGCGACCCGACAATGCCAGAGAAGGTCGACGAAGGCCTGTTAAGCCCAAACGACAAGAAAGACGCTACGATTAGCTGGAGAGGAGATGGTGCATTTGTTGCCATCTCTACAGTCCAAGAAGGCTTACGGCGTCTTATCCGAGTCTATTCGAGAGAGGGTGTCCTCGACAGTGTCAGCGAGCCTGTTGATAACCTTGAAGGAGCCTTGAGTTGGAGGCCAGCAGGAAATTTGATGGCTGGCGTTCAAAGATTCAGTGATCGTATCGATATTATTTTCTTCGAGCGAAATGGTCTGAGGCACGGGCAATTCAGCTTGAGGCTGACGCCGGAAGAGATGGAAACATTTGGAAAGAATATTTCTTTGGCGTGGAACAGCGATTCATCCGTTCTTGCAGTTATTTTCGAGGATAGAGTTCAATTTTGGACGACTGGAAACTATCACTGGTACCTGAAGCAGGAAATTGCCACCAAGACGACGTTTGCAAACTCTTTGGTCTGGCACCAGGAGAAGGTTCTACGGATGATTGTTGCCAGCGCCGATGGCATCAACATTATAGAGTATATCTTTACTGTTGCGAGGAGCTCTACATTGCCGCCGCATGATTATGGCGCCGTTGCTGTAATCGATGGCAAAAATATCAAGCTCACGCCGCTTAGATCTGCCAATGTTCCTCCCCCAATGGCTCACTATGAGCTGCCTATTAAAGAGAACACGATCGATGTCGCCTTCAATGCCGACACTTCGCGCATTGCTGTGCTACACCAAAGTGGCATCGAAGTTTATGACTGGGTGGTATCGGGAACCGCTTCGTCAGTACCTACTATCAACGGCCGATTTACTTTTGAGAAAGATTCCGAAAGCAGCTATCTCCATACCAGTTTTGATTCGGATGGGAACATTTTGGTTTTAAGACGTAGCCTCCACGACGGAGCGTCAACTATCAGCTTCCACGGCTTCGATAGCGAGACAGGCCGTATGGTTGAAACAAAACCGCAAAGCAACGAACCAGCCATTGCCCTCTCGAGCTTCGAGCGGGATGAGAAGAATCACGCATTTATTCAAGGCCCGTCTGGAGATGTGCATAGCGCTGATGCTACTGATGCATCCCTCAGCCACTGCAAGCTCCCAGCATTCTTTCCCTGGGTTGAGATCATCCAGCACGGAGAGGACGTGATTGCCTTTGGGCTGTCTCCTAATGGTCACCTCTATGCCAACTCCAGGTGCCTTGCAAAGAACTGCACATCTTTCCTTACGACCCCGCTACACCTGATCTTCACTACTACGACTCATATGCTTAAATTTGTACACATTACGGATGTTCAAGAGCTGGAAGTTCCAAATGATGACCCCGAGAAGGATGAGAGATGCCGTGCCCTCGAGCGTGGATCTCGCCTTGTAACAGCTATGCCAACATCACTCAGTTTGGTTTTACAAATGCCTCGTGGAAATTTGGAGACTATCTGGCCTCGGGCTATGGTCCTTGCTGGAATTCGAAAGCTAATCGCCGAGAAGAACTACAAGAGAGCATTCTCCCATTGCAGGACACAAAGAGTTGACATGAACCTGCTGTATGACTACCAGCCCGAACAGTTCTTGGCGAATGTCGGGCTTTTCGTTGATCAGGTGAAAAAGATCACCTACATCGACCTTTTCTTATCATCGCTGAGAGAAGAAGACGTCACCCAAACATTGTACAAGGATACACGGGTATTGAAGCCGTCGGGCACTGGCCCGAACGCCAATGGACAACCTCTGGCACCGCCTGCACCAACTACTTCCTCGAAAGTAAACCGCGTCTGTGACGCTATGCTTTCTGTACTTTCTAGCCGCCAGTCAACCAACCTTAAGAATATTATCACAGCACATCTGTGCAAGTCGCCGCCTGCCCTGGATGACGGTTTGAAAGTTGTGGCCTTATTGATGGCTACCGATCAATCCATGGCCGATAAAGCAGTTGAGCACATCTGCTTCCTTGCCGACGTCAACAAGTTATACGAGCACGCCCTTGGTCTTTATAACCTGGATCTTGCATTGTTGGTTGCACAGCAGTCTCAGAAGGATCCTCGAGAGTACTTGCCGTTCCTCCAGAAGCTTCAGGAAATGCCTGTTCTAAGGAGACAGTTCTCGATTGATGACCACCTTGGTCGGCACGCGAAGGCTCTCACATCTCTTCGGGATTCGTCCCCAGCCGACGAAACCACCGAGATTGACGCCTACATTGTGAAGCACGCCCTTTACAAGCCGGCACTCACACTGTATCGCTACGTTCCAGCAAGGCTTTCGGAAATAACGCATCTATACGCTGTGCACTTGGAGGCAAAGTCTCAATACCATGCCGCAGCCCTAGCATACGAATCTCTGCGTCTCTATGCAGAGGCGAGCCATTGCTACCACCTTGCATCGCCTTCATACTGGCGCGAGGCACTCTTCTGTCTTTCTCTTACGTCGCCCACGCCATCTGCATTATTATCCCTTGCGGAGTCTCTTGCAGACTCTCTGGCTGAAATTAAGAGCTACTTCGACGCCGCCACGATTCACGCTACATACCTGGGCTCGCCAACCACGGCAGCCCGTCTTTTCTGCAAGGGAAGCTACTTTGCCGCAGCCTTTGAACTTGCCACATCTCCGATCCGACCATGCCCAGAGCTCTTAGAACCAAACGGCGTGATTGACACAGGTCTCACGGACTCTCTCGGTGTTACCACGGAATTACTGGCTGAATGCAAGGGCCAGCTGAATGCACAAGTGCCCCGTATTAGGGAGCTACGTGAGCGAGCACTGGCGGACCCACTCGCATTTTACGAAGGAGAAGCATCAAAGGGCGATGCCGACATCCCTGACGATATTTCTGTTGCAGCATCGGGCGTGTCGACATCCGCCTCCCTCTTCACGAGATACACTGGCCGACAGTCACTCGGAACAGCAGCCACTGGTGCATCAAGGGTAACATCCAAGAACAGGCGCAGAGAAGAGCGGAAGCGCGCTCGCGGAAAGAAGGGGTCCGTCTACGAGGAAGAATATCTCGTTGCTTCTGTTGGTCGCCTGATTGAACGAGCTGAGTCTACCAGAGAGGAAATCCAACGGCTTGTTGAAGGCCTTGTACGCAGAGGTATGCGTGAGGGTGCCTTGGCTGTCGAGGCGCTGGGTGCAGAAGTTGTGCAGATGTGCAAGGACGCGGTGAAGGAGGTATATGGTCAGGCAGAAGAGGCCAAGGAAGTTGAAGAGGGCGAGGTGGATGAGAATGGGTATAGGCCCATTGGAGGTGACGCTGTATTGGCAGAGAGCATGGAGGCCAGCCAGCGGGCAAAGGTGGCTCCAGTTATTGGGGAATTTAAGAAGCTGAGCTTGCTGGGTGTATAGTGGGTAGCATTGTGGAGTTTGGGGCTAAAATAGAGGAATTGCCTTTGGAAGTGAATGAATGGAACGAATGACTGCTTAGTTTTCTTGATGCTGTTATATATTCATGTTAAGTATATACGTGACTATCTGACTATGTATGGCCGCAAAATACTCTATGAGTATGCTATGTGTCCTTCTCTTTACTTCCGTCCCCCCCCATGCTCCTTCAGCCACGCCTGGATCTTCTTATCAGACTCCTCATCGTCCCACTTCTCAAACCTTTTCAAGCCATCCTCCGGCAAATCAAACCACCCGGCTTTCTCCTCCAGGAAAATATGCATAGACGGCTTGACCAGCTTTCCCTTTACGCTCCCCTCATCAATACTCCCCATCGCAATGCTCATAACCTCCGGCGTCGTCGCCGAATGCAACCTAACCGGGCTCCCGCAGTTCGCGCAGAATCCCCGCGTCGCCCACGGATTGGCCTTGTAGGCGCTCAGCCCGGAATCGTCGGACGAGTTACCAATGCTCAAGCCGCGCGATGTGTGTGTGGTCCAGGTGAGGGAGTCGATGGGGAAGCTGGTAAATGTTTGGTACGGGGAACCGGAGGCTTGGCGGCAGGCGAGACAGTGGCAATGGCCTATGGATTTGGGGAGCGTGGTGGATGTGTACGTTATGTTTCCACATCGGCAGCCGCCACGAAGAACGACGTCTTCTTGGGAAGGCACTTTTATATCGTGAGGTTCGGACATGGTCAAATGTGAGAGAGGCTTATAAGTGAGATGAAGTAAAATTGAGAATGGTTTGACAGTATGTAAGTAGAGCAAAGGGCGTCGAAGAATTGAGAGATAGGAAAATTAAATAACGGCAATTAGTTATACTTATAGAACTAAACCTGTTGACGCTTTGCGAGTAGTTTAGCATCTGAAAGATGGAATGAAGTCATCACTCTATGCATTGCTCCGAACTCACCAATCCCCGCCCAGTTCTTCAGCCTTGCCAAATACAAGCACACAGCCTTGTCGCTCGCGCCCACCTCCAACCGCGTCTACCCCCATCACCACCGGCATCAATACCCCAGAAGGTTCAGTCCAACACGATATACGCAAACAAGATGCCTCCAGCAGACTCACCACTCGTAGAGAAGCGCAATGCCGCCCGCGAAGTTGTCGATATCCTGGATGAAATCGCAACACTCCTCGTACGCGCACCAACGGTTTCCCCACCAGCGAAGTAATCACTAACATGGGCAGAACACGAATCTCGACCGGCACACGCTGAGTCTTTGTATTAGCATGGTGGAGAATGGGGTTAATCCCGAGGCTTTGGCTGTGAGTTTTGCCTGTCGTGGGTGTGGTGGGGTAAATACTGACAGGAAGTAGACTGTTATCAAGGAGCTGAGAAGGGAGGCTGAGGAGGGGAAGAGGGAGTTCGACCAGGCGCAGCGATAGGATTGGGGATAGCACTGCAGTCATTGGGTCTTAGATACCTATGGAGGCCGTTGAGGGAGTTTGGGTGACTGGGATGATACCATGCATACACGGGCGTTTTTATGGGCTGTCGAGCTTGAAGATTATGGAGATGATGGTTATGGAATACGACATTCTACTTCAAGACCAGAAATTAAGTTTCATGCGTGCAGTAATTTGGATGATTTGATATTTATTCTACCGCCAATATTGCTACACAATGCGGTCTTCTGTCCAGAAAAAACTCAAATAGTCTTCAATCTCGATCCTCGTGCGCCCGGTCAGCCTCTACCCAATGCCATATGCATCGCTCTACGTGGATCGTAACGCCAAAACAAGCCATGCCCGTAGCTTCCAGCTAGCGATGCCCAAATAACTCCATCGTGTCAACATCATCTTCGTCATCATCATCTTCGTCCAAAGACAGGTCCAAGTCATCATCATCATCGTCATCATCCTCTTCTTCTTCCTCCTCCTCATCATCACCCACCGCCAGGTCTTCCGGCGTTCGTCCCCAAAAATCCGTATCTTCATCATTCCAAACCCCAGTCGCTTCCGCCACAGGACCTGCAGGTTCCGGCTGGGTAAAGTAGCTTCCCCGAACAGGCGACATCGATCTACCTAACCTCGACGGCAGAGCATCGGGAGCGAGCCCAGAACTATAATCTCTCGGCGCCAGAGTCTGTCCAGCACGCAGCGAATGCCTCCTCGATCTCGGAACTGGTATTGTCATTTCTGCCGTCGCACCCTCCGCAGCACCATCCCCGCCTCCTCCTACATCCTCAGGCTGCGCCTCGTCATTGATAATATTCAGCTGTATCGTATTGTAGCTATCACAGACCGCGCACTTAAGTCCTAGCCAATGATACGGCACCGCGCTCTTCGCCCTGCAATCATTGCAAGTAATCATAGCTTTCGTGTCTTGGAACTGCTCCGGCATAGGCTGCACTTCGATGGCCCTATCAAGGGTGCGGAACTGGGTCTCCATGTTCACAATCGTCTGCTGGCAGATGGGGCATTTATACGACGTTTCCAGATGAGCGTGGTAGCAGTGCCGATGAATTGTATGCCCACATCTCATAAACACCACGGTCTGCGGAGACGTAAACATATACTCGTGGCAGATGGGGCAGTCGCAGTCGCTAGACCGTTCAATGCATTTATGAGACATTTCCATGGAGATGTTCATGCAAAGGCCGCATGTCTGCGTGGAATGTTAGACTCCGTAGTGGAATTGGGAAATAAAGGCTAACCTTGCAATGGAAGAAGTCCTTCCCGAGCCCCATGCCGACTCTACAGATACCGCAATCATTACAGTGATAAATACTCCTGTTCGGATCGTCTTCCCAAAGATGGCAAATGTCACAGTAGTAGTTCGCGGCGCGGCCTGTGCAGTGAGTGCATATTTCAGCTGCTCGCTGGGCGGTGCCGCAGATCATGCATAGCATATTTTTTGTCTCCCTCCGCGGTAACGTATGATCCTCGACAGCATCATGGCACAGCCTGCATGTATACCATTTGTTGCATGTGAAGCATTGCAGCTTGACATTCCGCTTGTAGTGCTCACAGCCAAATACTTGGACCTGCTCCACTTCGTCACTGCCATCGGAGGCTCCTTCAACTGGAGGAGGGAGAGGCGCATATGTTGGCTTAAGGTCATCCTGTGATAAATGGAATGTAACACTATCACCCTTTTCAGGGGAATTGTCCTTCCCAGGCCAGAAGTTAAACGAGCTTATCGATGCGGGCGTCGTTGGCGGCTCCTGGCTTACTATCGTTGCTGGCGAGGGCGGTACTGTAGATGACTTTGCCTCCAGGTTGATTTGAGACTTGGTATACCCTTCCGTCAAGAGCTCATGCATCAACCGAGCCTTCTCGTCCGTAGTAATATCTTTTATTTGTATGCGCAGAACCCTCTCCCGTAGTGCGCGCATGCCATCATCTTCTGGCAACACACTGGGCGCTTGGCCACTGGTCTCTTCAGCCGAAATAGCGGAGTCTGCCTGTCTAGAGCTTTCGGCCGGAGGGTCTGACGGGCTTATAGGCGGTGTCGGCGAGCTCTGGGCGCCGCCTGGTATCATGGTTTCAGGGTTGTCGGATATACCATCCCTTGTAGCTTGTGTCTCAGTTCGGGGTCGACTAGGCGGTGACGTCCTTTGGTCGCTTCCGAAGCTGCTCCGTTGTTGTGCAGTGCCCTCTGTGCCTTCTCCTCTTGTACATTGCCTAGACTCTCCCCTCGAAATGTCTTCCCCGACCGCATTCCCATCATTTTCAACAACGCCGTGGCCCTGCAATGATGTCGAACCGCCTGTCCCATGCTCACTCCATTGTTCCCCCGCGACTTCCTCCCCCCTCTCAGTTCTGTCTTCTTCCTGTGCGGTTTCTCCCATCACAGAGGTCCGTTCATCCATAAATACCTTCACATGTTCATCCGTAACTACCCCGCTATCCTTCCCCCAGATACGAAACGTCTGGCTTGCCAAAAGGTTGCTGAGAAAGTCGGCGGCAATCGAGTTCATCTGGCTGGCATTGGAGGCAAATTGTTGCGCCGGAGTATGATATGGAGCGATGTGATATATATACTGAGGATCTGCAGTCGGAGGCAAGTCCGCAGACCGAGACAGTTGCGATGATGTGGACTGTGGCGAGACTTGATCTGATGCTTAACTTGGAGGTCGAACGTTGGCTGCTAGGGTGGTCCCTCCGCTAATGCGGGCAGGGGCAGCGCGGAGTGGTTCCGCTGACGTACTGGAGCTGTAGCTGTACCGTACCTCTGTAAACCTCGAGCAGCTGTCGAGAAAGTCAACACAAGACGCAAGAAGTTTGAATATTCGAGGCCAAGCACGAGGAATTGCGCGTGTGAAGCTCATACCCAAGCTCCTATACATGAACGCATGAAAATACAGCAGCTCAATCCACCTCAGCCCAGCAACAGACGCGACGTGGCCATACACCTGAACAGCACCACAATATGATATCGCGACTCTCATAGAACCTCACCATGGCCTTCGAACCCACAGCTCTTCGCCTCTCCCTCGCCGCCCTCCTCCTCCTCATCACCACCATCTTCGTACGTTGTCCCACCCGCAAACTCCCACTCCAGCTAACCCGCCCCAGCTCCGCATCCTCTCCATCCTCCC
>JPJZ01000609.1:0-24079 GCA_000750815.1 Pseudogymnoascus sp. VKM F-4516 (FW-969)
CCCCTTCCACTGCTCATCCCCCAGATTTCTCTCCCCTCCAACCTCAACCTCCTGCCCAAGTCCCTCCTCCCACTCCTTCCCACTGAAGCTCACTTCAAACCACCCCGCCTCCTGGTGGCTGTCTCCCCTATCCTTGCGCGAGGAGGCGCGGTAGATGATGTCCCCGTTGGCGCTGGTGCCGACGCGCGAGACAAGAAGGTCGTGCATGGATGTTATGTGCATGTTCACGCTGCCGGTGGTGCTGGAGTAGGTGCATTTTCTGGCAACGCGGATGGTGGGGAAGGATAGGGCGTGGTCGGGGGGGAGGGAGAAGGAGAGGGCTAGGTTTGTGGTATCTCTGTCTGGCCTGTGTGAGAAGAAAATAAGCAGTTAGCTTTCTCGGTGTCTTATATTCAGGTGTAAAAGGGGAAACGGGGGGAAGAGACTCACGGAACATACAACCCATCTACCAACTCCTCAGCCCACTCCTTATACTCCCCATCCACCGCCTGCCTTCCCGACGCACAAACCTTGAAATCCCAAGCACGCTTCAGGCAATGAACCCACAATTCCCCCAAGCACCTCTCCCCGCCCTCAACACGCCACCTAAAAGTCTCAGCATCAACCCTCACCTCGAACCTCCCTTCCTCTCCCTCCCCATCACCATCAAGCACACGCGGATCAACACAAGAAAACACATACTCAACCCCCCACCTCGGCTTCTGCTTCCAAAACATCCCCTCCATCTCAAGCTCAAACAACTTCATCCCAACAAGCCCCTCCACATCCCCCGCCTCCTGCGTAACAATCGCTCCCATCTCCGCCTTCCTCCCTGATTCCAACCATCTCGCAAGCCTCGCAGGCTCAATAATCACCTCCCCCTTTGCATCAGGCTCAGAAAGCTTCATCACCCCGTCAACGATCCAGATCCGCCCGGTCTTGACTTCGAGCTTAGCGCGGCCACGGAAGCCGCGGAGGGCGTGGAGGAGGGGCGTTGTGGCTCCGTGGAGAGATGTGACGAATTCTTCGGGGAGACGGGGGGGAGGGTCTGCGCGGATGAAATTGCCACCAATCCAACTGCCTTTGCGGGCGAGGGAGGGGGCGTGGAGGGTGGTGTGGTGGTAGGTGCGGGTGCTTGGTTCGGGGGTGCGTTGGAGGGTTTCGATGATAGGTTTGGTGAGAGTGGTGGTGGCGAGGTCTGAGGATGGTTTGACTGGATCCGTGGGTGCAGTTGGTGCCATAACCGCTGTGGACTTAAGGGGAAGCGGTTGGAGAGCCTGCGGGAGGTCGTCGTTGATGTCCATGTCGAGGATGGATCCGCGGTGGGCTGGGGTCGCACGTCGGAGGTGTGCTGGGATGAATCTAGCCACAGCTGCGATCGCGGTACGGACTGGTGAGTTGCTACGGTTCTTCTTCCGCATACTCCCAGTGGAAGATCCTCCAGCAATAACTGTAAGCTGGCGGTTTTCACCCATCGTATCCTTCAATGGCGAACTGCCAGTCTTGACATCCTCTGGCATTTTCCCATCACCCTCCACGCCCCTAACCCAATTCTCAATCCCCGCTTTCTTCTCAAACGGAATCACCGCTTCTACTTCCCCATCCTCCATCAGCTCAAAATCCTCTACCACTCCCACAAGCGGATCCACAGACCCCTTCGCCGCAAATTTGTGGTTCTTAAACGCCTTATACTCCGCCCCCCTGTGCGCCCCCTTAATGGCCTCACCCGGCTTCTTCGGTATCGGCAAAGCGCGGAAAACGTGCCTCTTATCATGGTAGAGAGCGCAGCGCAGGGTTGCGGCCTGGGCGAGAGCCTGGTAGGGACTATAAGTTGTAATGGGGTAGGCTGAGATATCGAGGAGGGTGTTCTCGTATCGGGTGTTCATAGCTGAGATGGGAGTGGGTGCGAGGCAGTAAACGGTATGATCTTCCGCGTAGAAGAGGTGGGCTTGGTTGGGGAAGGGGTTGTTATGGAGGAGGACCTATGGGGATGTTAGTGGTTCGTAGTGTAGTTGGGAAAGAAAAGGGGGGCTTACCTCGTAGTCTCGGACTTTGTCGAGTTTGAGAATAGCAGCGTGGCAGGCTTCCTGATAAGGACCAACAACTGTAATCATCCTCGACTCAGAGTTATACGTCAGGTTGCACTCGGTGAGCTCTCCAATCTGCCTCAGCAGCTTGGTACTAAACAGCCCACCCAGCTGCTCGATCCTGGGGCACGACCACTCCGTCTTCATGAAGCCCTCCAGTAGAATGTCATCAGAAGCCTCTGCCGCATCGCTCCGCACTCCAAAAGGGATTGGACCAATCTTTTTGACCAGAGCGCTCTCTTTCTACGGGGTGGTGTTAGTTAGATACTCACTTGTTAAGATTGTAGCTGGGAGCATTGGGAGGACTCACCTCAACAGTTGACCCCACCTGATTGCTGAGGAAGATGTCGACTATGGGGGCAAACATGCGGTATACCATCGCCTTCTCCCCCTGGAGACAGTCGATCTTGAAGAAGTGCTTGTCATGGTCGTAGCTCAGTCGTGCGTTCTATCAGGTCTCATTGTTAGCCTCATATGCAGAGAAGCAGTTAAAGCGGGGATGCCCTTCTTATAGATATGGGGGTGCGGGGACTAGAGGTAAAATACGGAGACACCCATTGGATCGGGTCCGGGGTGACATATGAATAGAGCTTCATTTGGGAATAGGGTGAGAAGGGAGGGAGGGAGGAACTTACAAGTCCGAGAGCCTTAATTGCACTGTTAAATCTACCCTCAAGCTGATCCTTTGCAGCAGGTGTCACTGTCCAGGGACAGGTATAGTAGATCACAGCTGGGGGAGACCCCTGGTACTCCGGGGAGAAAGAGTCGTGGTGGGACATGGTCATAGCCAGGGACGCCGAGACAGATAGACTGGTGTTTCGACGAATAGAATTACTTTATCTCCGCTTTTGCTTAGTCGTCCATCTGAATGTGGCCAAATCTCTTCTGCGTTATAAGACCAACTGTGTCGGGATGAGTATTCGTAGGATCAGCGGACTTCGATCTTGTGGGGAAAGCAGCCTTCTCAAGAGATCGAAGTATAAGCTTGTGTATGATTTATTCCCAGGGGAATATAGAGCAAGTTGCCTCTATGACAGTATAGAAATCAGGGCCAATGTTATAGAGTTGCAAGGTCAGATGTTGAGAAACGCCAACCTTTCTTTGTGGTTTTTGGGAGGTGAAGGGGGGAGGTGTGCAACTAGGGCAACAGAACAAGCCCATAAGCGCCTGGCAGTTTGTTTATAGGGACTCAGGCGACAAGGCATATGAAAAGTATGTGTAAAGAGGAAACAAAGGAGGGCACAAAGAAATAGGGAACAAAGCAAAATATCAAACAAAGGACAAGGCTTTAATGAGACTAGAAAATATAGTTATACAGTACCGTAAGGACAGGACAGGATTTCCTCTATCCTCCAAACTCTAGCCACTACACTCTTTCAGAAACGATTAAACCTATATCACAACTTAACAAGACCTACACGGGGGCAAAATCATTATAGACAGATCAAATGGAATTGGGATGAAGTACAGCAATACCCTATCCATCCTTGCCAATTGCCAACGATTCCCAGCGCCCATGGATTTCCATATCCTCCAGGTGCTCTCTGCCATATCCCTTCCAGTTAGAGTGCTTTTGAATACCATATCTTCCAAGAGCTCTCATCCATCTCCCTCCTAATCAGACTGCGTATGATTCCGATATCTTCCAAAGGCTCTCAGCCATCCCCCTTTCAATTAGAGTACCTGTACCTGTGCCAATCCCACCCATCACACTATGCTGTATGCCGTTCTATAATAGTCGTTAAAAAGCCGCCCTTCATTTGGAATTTCATTATCCTTCGGTGTGGTGTGGTATGTGCCGTCGTTGCAAAACAAAACTCCCGTCGTTAAAAGGTCCATTAGAGTCCCCCCCCGCTCAATCCGTACCCACGTTCTTATTGACGCCGAGCGCCCACTTTAGCTTGTGGAGCGCCGCCTTGGTCTCGGCGAGGGTATCTTCATTAGCCTTCTCCTGCGCGTGTGCCTTAGCCCTGATACCGGCAAGCGAGGCATCCTGCTCGTCTCGGTGAGCCTTAGACGTCTCCGCAATTGTTTTATTCTCTTCCTGCAAGCGCGCCAGGTTCTCCCTTTGCTCATTGCACAACTGCTGCAAAGCATCCAGACGCTCGCCATCACGAAGCCGCTCTTGCACCAGCGCCGTCATCTCACCACCAAGCTTGCGTACTGTACGATCAACAACCTCACCCTGCTCTTTCCAGTGGCTCGTGAGCGCGCGGTAGCGGCCTTCCATCAATAACGCGTAGTTTGCCGCCTCATCAACTTTCTGCTTCGATTCCGTCTCTAACTTCTCCATAGCCTCACGCCATGTGCGCTCACGCTCAACTGCCTCATCGGCCCGACGTTTCTCAGCATCGATGTGATCCTTGATATCTGCGAGCTGTCTCTCACGCTTTTTGAGCAAAGTCTTGTTGATGGCAGCGTCGTGGAGGCGGCCCTCATAGTCTGTTTCGATAACGTCGATACGCTCCTCGGTCATCTTGACGGCTTGGCGTGCCTCCTCCAAGTGCAGCCTCTCGATCTGGAGGTCCCGCTTCAACATATCGTTCTCTCCCATCAAACGCTCGATGACTCGTCCACTCTTTCCGAGGTTCGCACGGCCCACGGCGGAGCTCCATTGTCCGTTCGGCGTTCCTCCGTTGCTGCCGCCGCCGTTGTCCTCGGCGATGGGTATGTTGGGAGGGTAGTTCTTGGTGCCACCGAATTCAGCGGATATCATTCGAACAGAGGAGACCCGGGGTATTCCTAGGCGTGAGTCCACCGGCGTGGAGGGTGTGGCATTCGGGCGGTTTTCGGCATTGGTTCCATTTCCTCCATTGAAATTCCCGATGCTTCTCTGCTTTTCGACCTTCATGGAGTCCATCGACGGCTTAGACGAAGGCTTGGACGGAGTTTGGTTGGCCTTTGGCTCGTCATAGTCGTCTTTGTTCGTCACCAGCTTCACACTATTCATGGCTGCGGCGGACATTGGTGACAGTGATCTGGAATGGGCATCGACAGAGCGGGCAATTGAATCTTCTCTGAGGCCTCTGCGGGAGGTGTCTGTATCTGGTCTTTGTTAGGAACACGAACAGGTAGCGCCAACTGCATGGGATGGACGCGCCGAGACGTCATTTGTGGGATTTTAAGGGTCGCAATTCTAGGGGACCTTCATCGCCCGAGATCTCAGGCGCGTCCGGATTAACAGGCAAGGCAGCTGGCAAGGCGTCAAGCTTACTTTTATCTGGCAACCCGTGTTTATGAATCGGTACTGGCCCTTGGGGATGATCTCGACCCATGGCTCATCTCGCCAGGTCTTTAAACAAATATATGTACGTCTCACACAGTCTCAACAGCGATGCCAACAAACGAAGAGCAGTAATAAAATGGAAACCAGGACGTAATGAATGACTGGCGATATACGCAGAACAAAGCGCTTCTATGAGATAGAGATATGGTACAGATATGAACGGTCGATCGCGTTAAAGGCCAGTCGCCTCAATTATACACTTCCCCTGGCCCTGGTTCCACTGTTACCCGCGTTTCCCAAATTGTCCATGGTTACCGCCTTACGGACGCGGCTGTGGCCGCATCATTGCTGACTGGGCAACGACAGCCTATCAACCCGCATCTGGAGCAGATGTTTTGCATGAAACGAAACAGATTTGGCAAATTTGTGAAGTTAATGCTTGAAGGGTTTAAGGTCGATCCACATTAATGCGCTTATTTTAATGGCTGAAGAATTGCATGGAACAGGTTGCGAGTCGTGTTGGCACATAATTTCGGTGTATAGTACAGTTACTATCATATATCGCTTGCATTAATATAGCCATGAAAATCTGCTCTGCCCTTGAATGCCCTTTGCCATTCTGCTAACTCCTTGTTCGTACACCGCTTGGCACAGGTATCTAGCTAACGGGATTGCTCCCCCTTCATAATTTCCAAAAACGCCTTTCTAATGCTTTAAATCGCCAGCCCAACTGTCCCAAGCCCCCGCAAAAAATACCAGTACAGGTACATGAATGGGTATCCCTATCTTACTCAGGCCGTTAACGGCACTCCATTCTGACATTCAGATTCGGCAAGCAGTTTCTGTTCTTCGACCTCCTTCGTGTCGCTGTTTCGCTCGATAAACCCTGGGCGCCATTTGGTCAGGTATTTCGCTGCCATTGGCTTCGCATCGTCGTCTGTCCAATGTTAGATATATCATGTGTAGGGATTTAAATGAACTTACAAGTCCGCCATACGTCCTCCACGGCGTCCAAGGCAATCTCTCGGACTGGAGGTCGCATCATGACAAGGTATAGTAGGCTGGTCAAGGCGAGGCTGACCATAGCGGGATCCCTGCATAACCCCTTCACCCTCTCGAGCATCTCGGCAGTGAGTTTTGGGATCTCTCCCAAGAACCTCGTCAGAACTTTATCGCGAGCATCGAGATATGGCATCATTCCGTCCAGTACTCGAAGAACCCATTTGTCGTAATGGCTCGTTGTAACTGCTCCAGCCTTCTCCTGGATCCGATCGTTGTACCACTCCTCACATAACCAGGCAACAGCCGTCTCAATCCGATGCCTGAAATCCTCAAGAACGTATAGATAGAGCGCATCCCGGATATTATCACCGAGAGTCACCTTCGCGTCGCCACCTTCTGACTTCACCAGGCCTGCAGTATCTTCCAACCCAGCCGGTGCGCGTGTTGCCAACCGCGTCACAATCGTGACCCAAGCCTCCCTGTCGTAAGTGCTGGCGGCAAGGCGGTTGATTCCAGCTTTATTCTTCTTCAACGCAGGGTCCTCAAGTGTCTGCATCACTGAGAAGACACGGGCAACTGTATTCTTCCCATTCTCCATAACTTCTTCGTTGGTGAGCGCTTGCGGTTCCGGCATCTTAAATGGACCAAGGGCCACCACTGGAGGCCGATCTGGTGATTCCTCAGGCGGGGCATTGTCGAGTTTGTTCAATATTTGCTCCGTATCTTCCGCCGCCTCAAAGTCCGGCTCGTAATCGTCGTCATCTTCGTCAACACCTAACGGCGCCGTATCCGGATTCAACTGTGATATCGCAGTTTGAGTGCCGAAAGATTCGAAGCGTTCACGGACACCCTATAATCGTAGTTAGATACTGGCCAATATTATATTGCAAGCATGACTTACTTTGATGGCTTGCTTCAAGAGACCCTCATCCAGCTGTGACATGAGTGCGACGCCAATCGACGCAACCAGTTCCTCCGGTATTTGCGCGACATCAAAGATCAGCCCCTTGTCCTGTGTGAGCGTGAACAACTCCGCGATTGTGTGTGGTCCTGGGCTGAACGGTGGGATGACGAGGTTCGTTATTGGGGCGGCAACAGCAGCCCCAACCTTCTGTCGTTTCGAAGAGTCGTTTCCCTCTACCAGTTCAGGGGGCCCGCGCTTCCGGTGTGCTTCATCGAATATCTCAGTTCGTGACCGGATGAGGCGCTCGACATATTGTTGAATGCGCAGGGCCATAGGGCCTTGAGGGTCACTACACCAGTCAGTAAATCCTGACGCATATTGGGCATTGTGAGTCTTAGCATACCGTTTGTGAACATGCATGAGCAATATCCTTGTTGTTTTCTCCATGGATTTCGCCATCACACGGCTTTTGGGCGTCATGGGCGAGTTTGCGAGTTTAAGGGGGTTGAAGTTCAATATGGCATGGAGGATTTTATTGGCAATGGCCGGGCGGGCACGGATGAGGATGGAGAGGGAGTTTAGGGTGGCATCAATGAGTACAGCATCACTAATAACTTAGCACCGCAGTATCTGAAGGGGGAAGGAAACTCACGTAGGGTTCTCGTGAAGCACTCCAAGCATCCGGTCCAATAGTCCAGATGCTTCAGCTTCAAGGTTTCGTTGTGGTATTAATGTGTGATTCGGCGGCACCATTGCGAGGGATATGTCGAGTGGATCACCGTGCTGTGAGAATAATATCAGTAAATGGACCAAAAACAATGGGTATTTGAATCTGCACTTACTCTTGCATCTCCATCCGGCGGTGCTGTTTGAGCCAGAACCACTCTTTGTGAGAACTTGATACAGCATATCCTGATCCCTGGCGCCGCAGTATCCCAGATCCGGAGGATTCTCGTCTTGATGGCGGCCATTCTGTCCCATGTTGGTTTGTCATAAGGGTTATTGATTCTAAGAAGGACCGTTATTAGACGTGATTCATGGATATGGCGTGACAAGAACATGGCTTGAACCATGAAAGTAGCAGCAATCATGGCATCAAATTCCAAAGCAAGTTGCTATACTAAGTCAAGGGGTATACATACATCCAGCGGAGGACAAAGGGGTATATACTGGCTGCGGTTTGAACAACACTCTTCACAACCGCAGGGTCTTCGTTGACATTCTCAATCATAGACTTCAGGTTCTCCAGGACGATGAGACTCAGTGTCTCTTTCTGACTAGAAGATACGGTTGGATTCGAAAAAGTTTCGGCCAGGAAGTCAGCGCCCCATCGTCGCAATTCTACTCTGGCCGTAGGTCCAATAATCGGAAGTATCCCTTGTATAATCTGGGGGTAGTAGTTGCCGTCGCCCAATACAAGATTTCGCGCCGCATCAAGCTGGCTCAGCTGGTCGCTGACAGACAAAGTTGGTGCTGCCATCGCTGCTACATGGAACTATGCGATTGAGTGAAGGGGGTGTTGAGAGAGCCAAGACAGGGTCGTAAGAGAAAGTTCAAGGTAATACTGTCGATGTCGGATTGGATGATGCCGACGTCGCTTGCATGCTGCATTCAAGTACCATGAAATAGTATACCCTCCAAGCCTCTACGTATCATACCACCTTGGTGCGCTGATTGTTGATTATTCTTTGATGGAAAACGAAAGTTGTTTGACGGTAGACGTGACGTGAAGTTGCAGGTTGCAGGTGTAACATGATGCGGCGCAAGCTATGACCAGCATAATTCTGAATGGACGCTAGCGTGAAAGTGGGTCTATCTGTATCGCCGCCGCCAAAGATTATTGACCCTGTTGCCGAAAGGACGCTCTTGATGCTTCTTGTCAGACCTCAGAAATAAAGTCAAGATGCCGATGTATGCTCATTCCAAAGCCCGCAAAAGCGCCTATTTACTAATACCGTCTACAGCATTCCGAAGTCGTCATACTATGACAAGAACTACAAACAGTCCCCGGCCTTGATCCGGGCGAGGCGGCCGTACCTCGTCAAGAACATTGTCACCGGCGTTGGCATCTTTGCCTTCACAATGGGAGTCTGTATGTTTACTCTCTTCTTGGGTGATACTATATTCAGTTTGCTGACGATCGCGCTCAGATGCCCTCACGATTAGAGCTGTTGCCCAGGACGAGTTTGAAGACGTTATCGTCCCCGACGCCCCAAAGAAGTCGACACCCCAATAGGATAGGAAAATATTGTAACAATAGGCGCATAAGGTCTTACTTTGCCAGTTTATGAGGGAGAATGAAATGTGCGGCATGGGCAGGAGCGGGCATTGGGCGACACAGTTTACGGTGGCTCGGGAGCGAAGAAAGATTATATTACTCTCCGATGTGAGCGAGTGGAATCTCAACTTCATTGTACTACTTTCAGTGTAAACTAGAGCATGTACAGAATAATCTGATGTACATTGTATAATTCGTGGCGTCATAATTCGCCTGCCTGCTGTCCCGTCCTATGCAGGGTATCCATCTCCATCATTGCAATAAACCTCCTACAAAAAAAGAAACCTGCTCTATTACATTACTCCACGCTAATTGCCAAATGTGAATTGCACCGGATGGGGTCAGTCCGAATTAGAACCTCCCGTTTGTGACTGTCGCTGGTTGTTCGCGCTTGACTCCGACCCCTCCTTCATATGAGAACTCGTGCAAGGCTTCTTGCGGTCGAGGCGGACTGATTAAGGGAGGATGCGAAACCTCAGATACTGCGTCCACAGTTTGTCGGTTCTCGTGAGACTTGGGTTGTTCGTTAACGGCCGCAGGCACCCTGCCCTGCTCCAGTAGTATCGACGGGCGCCGACTCCCAAGTGGAGAAGGTCCCATCTTTTGCGGCAGAGGCGCGTTATTGAAGGTGCTTATCTGACCCCTTCCAGCACCACCAGTGAAATTATTGCCCTGGGCTTGAGAGAGAGTATTGATCCCTGAGAAAGTGCCAGATACAGGAAGCCCGGTCTGCTGATGTGACTGCCGACGCGGTTGTGCTCCAACTGCCATTGAGAACGGACTGCCCGTCCTTGCGCCCTGTTGCGCAGGTGATTGGCGCTGCAAAAGGTGCACATGTGAAGGATGTTGTGGGTTGGCCCAGGGTGTTTGTTCGATGAATTGCTCTTCCGCTGGTTTCAGGGCGGCTGCTGACGCTGCAGCACGTATCGCCGCGATGTCTTGAAGGGGCAAACTTGGTTGTGCTCGCTGCGGCTGCTTTTGAGTCGATTTCTATTCAAATGTCAGTACACGTTACCAATATAACAAAGAGCGACCGCCGTGTCAACTTACTCCCATCTTCTTGAAGTCATCTTCCAGCTCGGTGGAAGTGGCTGGCGCCATTGCTGGAGCTGCCGGAAACCCTCTGTACTTTGCAATGCCCGAGAGAACAGAAACTTCCAGATTGTACGCGTGTTGGTCCCGTAGCTGGTCTTCTCTCTTCACATTATATCTCAAAGCGTAATCGTCCACACTTGAGCCATGCGCTCGCCTATCGTGTTGGATCTCATACCACTGTTTGCCCAGAAGCTCAAGTTTTTGCTCCCGGATTTCTCGCACTTCCTGGTAGAACTGCGACAAGATCTGAGCACGCTTTCCGACGGCCGACTTTTCGATGGTTTCCCGTGTGTATTCAGCGCGACGCATCTCTATCCTCAGCTTCTCGTCCCTTCGCGCATCAATGCAGTGCATCATAGCCAAGTATTCGGGGTGTATCGGTGGGTCTTGCTTCAACATCCATTCTTCGTGGTTGAGCTTCGCTAACCGGTCTTCGTGTAGTCTATCTCTGAATGACGAAAAGTGTCGCTCTATGTCCGTCAATTGCTCTAGGGCTATGCGCTTCCTCTCCTCTATTTACAATCGTCAGCTCGGTCCAGGAAGGTAGAGTGCATGGACAAACTTACGTTCTTCTTCATCTCTTAGGGCAGCCTCTGCGTCATCAGCTTCGACTTCTGCGTTCTCCTCGGCGTCTTCCCCTTCGTCGCTGGCATGTGCTGGCATTTTCACGGCGTGTTTGTCGCTAGGCTCGTTTGCTTCACCGGCCGCGACCTCCTTGCCATTCTGAGTGCTCTTCCGTCTCCTTTTGCTAGTTCGTAACTCTTCCGCAGCTTCTATACGGTCCTCGAGCTCTTCATCAACTTGTATCTTTACTTTTTCGTCAGCGTGTTCTGCCTCCTCGTCTTCCTCTTGCCCATCGACGCTTTCGGCGTCAGACAAATCTCCGCTGATTGGATTTGGAGTATCATCATCGCCTGGCGCAGAGGCATTGTCATCGATGGCAAAGTCGTCGGCATTTGGTTGTACGGATCCGGTGCGCTTCCTAAGGGGCTCGCCGTCGTCGGTCGCACCAGCCGAGTCGACGTCCAGCAATTGCGACCGCTTCCTCTTCTTGTTTGTGAGATCGAAAGCGTGCATGATATCCTTTGGTTGCTGTATAGTCTCTTCCAACTGTGCTGTCGCCGCTGCGGCGTCATCGGCGGCGTCTGCGACAGCCTCCTCCTCGGCTGCGGTTTTCGGCGAATCTGGGAGCGACAGTTCATCGTCAGAAAGATCGCCCGGCGCGTTATCCTCTTCATCAGATTCCTCTTCTTCATCTTCCTCAGCTCCATATTGACCTTGTAGATTGGATGGAGCCCGTTCGAAAGTGTGGCTCTCGGTGTGCGAGTTCAGCACGACGTCTTTGTGCGCCCGCGATTTGTTGGGTGAGATGTCCAAACGCTCTGTTTCTGCTTCGGAGTCATTCTCTTCTTCCTCCTCATCTTCTTCTTCTTCTTCGCTTGCTTCTTCTGATTCGATGTCATCGTCGAGGCCGTCCTGACCGTCGTCCTGGTCGGCGTCTTGCTCGATGTCGCTCAAGCTACTCGAGCCATCCCCCAGGTCACTCTGGGCATCTTGCGCATGGTGGAGGTCATCTTGGAGAGGCAGATCGCCCTGGCTCTCTATAGCAACGCTCATCTTGCGCTCAACTTGCTCTGAGTACCGCTGTGCTTATAGCTTCAATGCGCATTCGCATGAGCAGTTGCCCGTTTGTCGATTCAGTGCGCGTAAACGGAGTCAAAGCCGCGGTAGTTGAGAGGCAATAGGTCCGATAAAAATATGATTGTCGCTTGAGTTTTGATTCAGTGGAAAAGCACAGAGCTGAAGATAATGTATTCCGCTGTTATTGCCAGCTGAAAGGCAGTAGATGTTCGAGATTTGACTCCTCAAGAAAGTAACGGTGCGGGCATGGTCAAACTGTCTACCGCGAGCAATCGGCAATACCTACGCTAGCACCGGCGATCGCCGTGACGCTCGGACCACCCAAAAATTATTGGGTTTCTTTAGATTGTGAATTTGATATCAGAAATTCACATTATCGCAGAAAACCAAGACAACTCTGTCTATTTCTGCTCAATTATTTCACAATGGGCAAAAAATCACGCGAAAGCAATGGCGCATCCAAGGCGACCAAACCAGCCAAGGCTCCGAAATCCCTGGTCGCAGTTGAGACAGCCGTAGACCCTACGTTGGCCGCTCTTTTTGCTTCAAGTGTACGTTTTTACTCACATATATATACCCTGCGTTTTCAATAACTGATATTCCTGTAGGCTGGTCCCGTACAAGCGCCACCAAAAAGCCGCTATGAAGAAGCGCCCCCTCCAAGCAAGAAACGAGCCGTTGAAGAGGAGGACGAGTCCGATATTGAAGAAGACGAGGAAGATGAGGGAGACGACCAAGAGTTAAGCAGCGTGGATGGTGACCTCGACGATGAGGACCTGGAAGCCCTATCTGAGGATGAGGCTGAATCATCGGACGACGGTGGCGCACCACTCAACCCATTGGAGGCAGCTGAGGATAAGGCTCCCCGCAACAAGCGCAAGCGCGATAACAAGGAGGAAGACCTAGAGGGAAAATACCTGTCAAAACTGGCCCAGGAAGAAGAGAAAGAAGAGGCAGAGCGAAAGGCAGCACGCAAACAGAAGCGCCAAAAGCTCTTGGTAGAGCAGGGCGAGCAAAGCTCAGAGGAGGAAGATGAAGACGAGGAAATGGCAGACGTGGAGGAAGCCGGCAGCGACGAAGAGAAACCAAAATCCCGCGAAACCCCATTCGGTGTACCTATGCACGAGTCTCTTACTGTAGATAAGGAAACCTCGGAATTGGAGAAGGCGGCCCGCACAGTCTTCCTTGCCAACGTCTCAACAGATGCGATCACCGACAAGAAGGCCAAGAAGACATTGATGGATCACTTGGGCTCTTTCATCTCTGACCTGCCACCGCCTTTGGATGGTAGGCCCGCACCCAAGGTGGAGTCAATCCGCTTCAGATCTACAGCCTACGAGAGCACTCTCCCAAAGAAAGCTTCCTTCGCAACCAAGGCCCTGATGTCAGCAACAACGAAGAGCACAAACGCTTACGCCGTGTACAGCTCCTCTTTTGCCGCCCGCGAGGCTGCCAAGAGGCTCAATGCGACAGTGGTTCTCGACCGCCATCTGAGAGTCGATGGTGTTGCCCATCCCGCCAAAACCGACCACCGCCGCTGCGTGTTCGTCGGCAACCTTGGTTTCGTCGATGACGAGAGCATGATGGATGAGGGTGGTGAGAACCAGAGAAAGCGCTCCAAGATCCCCTCGGACATCGAGGAGGGCCTATGGAGGCAATTTGGCAAGGCAGGAGAGGTCGAGAGCGTGCGCGTTGTCCGCGACGAGAAGACCCGTGTCGGCAAAGGCTTTGCCTACGTTCAATTTAAAGTAAGTTCCCCCCCAACCATTCACACACGTCGACACAACTAACCGTTCCCAGGACGCCAATTCCGTCGAAGCAGCACTCCTCTTCAACGAGAAGAAGTTCCCCCCCATGCTCCCCCGCGTCCTGCGCGTCACCCGCGCCAAGGCCATGAAGAAGACCGCCAACGCACAGAAGCGCGAGTTCGCGCCGAAACCGACCATCAAGGGCTCCAACAACCCGAACAACGTGGTCATCTACAACCCGAAGATGTCGGCGCAGGAGCAGTCGCTGCAGGGACGTGCGGGTAAGCTTCTGGGTCGTGCTGGGGCGGCGCAGTTCAAGAAGCGTGAGGAGACTGGGAAGAATGAGGGGAGGGGCGGGCAGACGGGACAGGCTGTGGCGGCGGGGATTAGGGGGCCGGAGGCGTTTATTTTTGAGGGGTATAGGGCTAGTTCTAACAGCGGGAAGCCGAAGGATCTTAAGCTGGGTGGGAAGAATGTTAAGAGCAAGGGGAAGCCAAAGACGAGGAGTAGCCAGAGAGGGAGTGAGTGGAAGAAGAGTGGCGGGAAGAAGGGCCCAAAGGCGTAGTATAGTGGTACATATGGGAGGGGAATAGTGTATAAATGATCATGATACCATTACGGAGTCCAATATTGTCGCTCCTCATCTTCTCCTGTGTCTCCTTCTTCTCCTATTCCTCCTCCTTTTTCTTAGGGTTAGTTAGAGCCGTTAGGGTTTAAGAAAGGGGAAACTTACTAGAAGACGTTCTTATTATTTTTATTTTTAAAAAATCAGTATATATCTTTGAAACTCATATATCCTGATCTACGGAAATAGTCCCAAATATAAACGATTTGTGATTATAGCAACTATAATGGAAATAAACCCTCTTTGTTACTAAATACTACAATTATTATATTAGCTACCTAGAAGTGAATAAAAATAAATAACTTCATAGCCTACACCGCAGAATTTAGCGTTGACTCTATAACTGCGACATGCAGATTCTCATATTTCGTGCAATTCCCTTTTTGCCCTGCACGATGATGCTCCTGTGAAAGTCGTCTCTCCAATCACCATCACCATCACCGTCACCGTCACCGTCGCTAATTATGAGAATATCCAACTCATCGTGAGGCACCAAAAGGGAAGGATATCGAGCATATACCCACCATTATGAGAAGAACAATCACATACGACCATAGACTCAAGAGAATTGGGCATCCCGTCCGCTCTGCCATACACAAGCTTGTAATCTACTTGCTCTTTACTCTTAATTGTGCTAATAGGCATAGTGTCAAATCTGAGCGTTGCTACCTTAAGTTTTTGATGCTTTTACAATAACCTAGTTATCCCCCTTAGCTATGTGATGGCGACTGCATTGATAACACAAGATGTAGATCTTATATTAAGATGCAATGGACGTAATAGACACAATTGTAACGCTAGGGCCTTGAACTATACAAGACTCACAGAGGTTTCGCTGCGTTGGTTTACTTATCAGAGGAGGCAGGGGATCAGACACAAAGGCTTTCGTAAAACACGTTACTAGTACCCACCAGGCCATCACCGCTTAGTGTAACCCTTGCCATTTCATCAGGTTCGAGTAGCTTGGCGGGTCCGAGTGATCCTATGCTACTATTTAGTCAAACATAAAAAACGGTGCGCTAGAACAAGAGGTCTGGATCAAAATATTTTCATGAACTAGCCCGTCTATTCATTATCTGAAGAAAACTTTGGTACATATTCATAGGCTGCTCTGATCTCATCTTCTGTAAAATCACAGAGCCACAGCTGGGATATATTATACCAGTGGCCAATAATGGACAAGCTGTATGAGTTAGGATAGTGAGAACTATGCGCCATATGCTGTAATAAAATGATAAAGGAGTTGTAGGGGGCAATCTCACATTATAAAACTACTCGTTGCCGTATTCATCTTCGCCAAGTAATTTATTTCGGCGTTATATTGACTCGGGTAGCACTTACGGCCACGGCGACATCCTTCATCGCCTTCGTACGGCATGGACTTGATCAGCACTAAAATCACGCAGACCATGGCGCCAATCCAGGCTAGAGAGGAAATTGCATAGCCGACCGGGTACCATGTAGCCAACCGTGCATTTCTGGGAGAGAGAGGCTTCATTTCGCGTGCAAAGAAGACCATTGGAATAAGGTTGATAGCAGCCTAGCGATGGCACGTCAGTCTCTAGGGAGATAACAGATGTGTCAACCTAATCGAGCGGAGAGCACTTACACACCCGAGGATATATCCCAGCATAGGGATAGCAGATGGCATTCTCTCTGAAATGCTGAGAGACCTGGCTGTCGCGATTAACACCCAGAAGCTGAAAAACACCTGGGGCAGCAGGCACCACCCTTTGTTGGAGTAGATTGCGTGGACGCGGGGATGCTTTACAACATCTACTACATTCTCCGAGTTTGTGTTGGAGGTAGTTCCGCCTGTCATCCACCTCCAGGTCGACCGCCCTGGAGGCGGTTGAGCCACGGCGAAAGAATAGGTTGGAAGGAGGGGCGCCGTGCCTGCTTCGTTATCTCCGGAGGCATTATTCTCAGCGTCCCTGCGTGAGGAGCCATTCATCCCAATGCCATCATACGTAGGGGGGTTCGCCTCAGTATAGTTTTCTGAGACGGCCGTTGGCGGGTTGTTGGTGTTGCTGGTGGTTCCGTTCGCGGTCGCATTGGTGGCTGGCTCCATGGATGGACTCATAATTGGGAGCCTATATGAAAAGCCTCCACTGAGCTTTTAGTTCCTGCCCAAAAATGTTGGAGTAGGAAACTGGCTTCAACAGCGAAATGTTTCCATAGCCCCCTGCTATATCTAGAGTGAGTTGCGCAGGACATGGGTAAAAGGGGCTAATTTTATGATTTTGCTTTCCATAGTTAATAACTCCCAATGGAGCTTGGGATCGAACGATTTAGCCTTACCCCTGCCACAAGTCAGTCCACCCGGTATAATGTAAACCCGGGCTTACTTCAGATCTTTTCCCAGATGCAGATCGATTTGACACCTACCCCACTACTCCAGGGCCATTTTGTGGTGCCCAGCGTTAAAAAGACATAGTTCCGTCTTATTACTACACTACAGGAGATGAAAAGGAAATACACCATACAAATGGTGGTAGAATACGGAAACTGAAAACTGCGTGTTATACCGAAAATTTAATTCTTGTTGCACCCTAACTGATTTCCAGTCATCCTCATCCATCTTGCAGGCCCTGTTAGTTGTGGATACTACTGAGTAAACTCACTCACCTGTAGATACCCTCGATGTCACCTAACTCCTTGCACACCAAAATGCAGTGCGGTCTGTCCTTGAAATGCAACATCAAAGCGCCAAGTATCGGCTCACCCACTAGGCCAGATGTCACCAACTGAAGTAAAAAGCACGTGGTTGCTTGAGATCGATGGATTAGTAGTTGGGTGGATGACCACCAGCGAATACCCACTGTTGTATGTTTTTTGCATTTGTTTTTGCCTGTATACATCAATTTTGCCTCGTCATATAAAGAAGATCTGCTCTGTAATATATGTGCATGGGTATTTAGGGATATGTTTTATTAACATTCATGTTCACGTCTGTAAAGTCGTAGTAGTTTTAAGAATTCAGCACTGTCGGGGGTATATAAACCTTACTAACCCTAAAATTCTCGGCTGTGATGGTCATCTGGTAAGGAACTGCATTTGCACTATCCTACCACTCTATTCTATCCTATCACATGGTGTCCGGTTCGAACGCTGCGGTGGTCCCCAACTCGTGTCGGTAACGCACGATTGCTTGTGGGGCCTTAAGCAATGAAAGACAATCTTGAGGGAGGTTTCACTCTGCAGAGGATCTTTCACCGTGGCGTGGCGAGTGGGATTGCATCAGTAATGGGTGAGTGGTGATGGGATTGCACCAGTGATGGGTGAGTGGTGAGAAGCGCATCGGATGTGGTGACTTATACTTTTTGCCCTTTTTTTCATAGTTTTATTTTTTATTTTTTGTATTTTTTTTCTTTGTTACATCGCTAGTTTGTATGAGCCTCGCCTAAAACTAAGCACCATCCGTACTCGTAAGTGGGATTGCATCAGTAATGGGTGAGTGGTGAGAAGCGCATCGGATGTGGTGACTTATACTTTTTGTATTTTTTTATTTTTTATTTTTTAGCTATTTTCTGGGGTTTGTACCTACCAAGGCTCGCCTGACAGCGTACCTGATACCTGACAAGTTGAGATTGCCGATAAGGCCTTTATCTCAAGCGGGGATCAGATATAATAACTTTTCTCACATCAAACTACCCCACCACGCCCACCACAACCACCAACCCACGCAACCCACCACAATGTCCTCATTCGCCTTCTCCTTCGGCGGCGACGACATAGAAGAAACAGCCGACGACCTCACCAAACTCTCCCTCTCCCCCCCCGCCGCCGCAGAAACAGGAACCCTCGCCCCCCGCCGCGCCTCCTCCTCCGCTTTCCCCGTCGCCAACCAGCCCCTCCTCCCCGCAACCACACACTCCCTCTCCTCCCTCCTCGCCGGCCTACCCAGCACAATCGCCTACAGCACCCTCCCCATCACCGTCGATGGCGAGCCCACCATCGCTCTCCCGCGGCGCGAGCTCTGGGATGTGCGCGTCCAGCTGATGGCTGAGGATGAGGAGGTTGGACTTGGTAACGCGGATGTGAAGACGGGGATTTATGAGGGGGGGTTTAAGAGCTGGGAGAGTAGTGTGGATTTGGTGCGTGAGTTGGCGGGGGAGGGGTGGAAGGACCGGAGGAGGTTTTTAGAGGTATGTTGTCACGTGGATGACGGGTCATGATTTGGGACGAAGGAGTGGTGCTGATATCAGACAGCTTGGGTGTGGGACTGCGCTGCCTAGTTTGGCTATTTTGCAACGGCGCCTTCAGAAGGGAGGGGAGGAGAAGCTGGAACTCGGGTTCGCGGACTACAACCCCAGTGTCCTGCGGCTGGTGACAGTCCCGAATATCCTCCTCGCATGGGCGGCATTACGGCCTACCCCGGATGGCGAGGAGCCTTTCGAGGAAGAAGGCGAGCTGGATATTGACGAAGAACTCGTTGCTGAATTCACCGCTTCTCTCGAAAAGCAGGGCATCACGCTCTCTTTCTTCTCCGGCGCATGGGGCACAGAATTCGCGACGCTTGTTGAAGCTGCGCCCCGTGACACGAGCGCTGAATTGCTGGTTCTTGCTGCGGAGACGATATATTCGCCGGCGGCGCTGGAGAGCTTTGCGGAGGTGCTGATGAGGATTCTGGGGACGGAGAAGGGAGGGGAGGCGATGGTGGGGGCGAAGAAGGTGTATTTTGGGGTGGGGGGCTCGATGGAGGATTTCTGTGTGAAGGTGGAGGGATTGGGGGGCGCGGTGGAGAGGATTAGGGAAGAGGAGGATGGGGTGAGGAGGGAGGTTGTTATGGTGAGGACGAAAGAGTGAGGTGAGGACTGGGGCGGCGAAGGTCGCCAGGAATTAAGATAGATTCCAGGTTCCTGAGTGATTGTTCATAGAGCCTACCAGCAACAAACTACATAATATACAACAGCTTGGCTGGAAACTCACAGAACATTCGCCCCAATTGAAGCAGTATGTGAGTAATTTAGCATATGAGAGATTTACAACCCTTCTACGCAATGCAGGTGCTATATGGGGACCATTGACCGACCATATATGGCAACACGCTGCTCGGTCAAACAAAGCACTACATCCCCACGACATGCATCCAGCGCAACTGTAGTCAAAAAGAACAGATCGATATCACAATCACTGGGTAACGGCCTCAAAGGCATAAAACCTGTAAACTTTGCACAGAACAAAGTAACCCCGGTAATTCCATTCCATTCCAAAACGCCACCGCAATGCTGTACAGACCAATTCTATAGTACCAATGTCCCAACCCTCACCACACCGAACACACCTTCCTACTCCTCCGGCTCCTCATCTTCATCCCACCAAAAGCACGGCCCAAGCCCATCATCCGCCATACTCGCCACAATCCTCCACGGACTCAACCTCCTCGCCCTCCTCTCCTCCTCATCCATCGCCGTATCCGACTCCGGCTTCTCCGGCGTCTGATCAATCCACTCCTCCTCCTCAATCCTGAACCGTGCCATCTCATACGTATCGAAATGCATCAGATCCGGGATATGCGGGTGCCGATAGATGAACACGCCTTGCGAGTGGTCAAAGAACGTGCCGGCTGGGAGAGAGGTGGCAGGCACGAAAATGTCAGAGAAGAAGGTGGTGCGTAGGTTAATCCCTTCGGGGGAGGCGGAGGTGATGCGCCCGTGGAGGACTTCGTGGCGGAAGGGACGGAAGACGACGAGGCGGAACTCGACGTTGACGTTTACGAGGCCGGTGCCGTGGCCGATGAGGCCTTCTGAGGAGGTGAGGAGGTCATAGAGGCAGATACAGAGGCCTATCTTTTGGATGACCTGGTGGAGAATTAGTACAACTGAAAGACTGAGGGGAGGATGCTGGTCGTGTCTCACTTTGTTGGCATATTTGGCGTTGATGTTATCCTCAATGGCCTGCTTGCTGGGCTTTGAGAAATCTTCAGGCGTGATTTGCACCAGATCGGAGATCTTTGTCTGTAGATTCTTAGTATATGATTCTATAAATTATATCAACCTACTTACCAGTATAAACATCGTAATGTTGTTCTGCAGAAGCTCTGATGGGCCAGTCGAGTAAATGACGGCTTCGACTTTTTATGTGAGAGAATTCCACGTGACGCAGGCGTCAAGCGTTGGCCCCGCGCAACGTCAACACTGTAAAATGTATAAGGATATTTTGTTTATTATTATCCTTATTATTATCCTTCCTTCTTTCCTCCTTCTTCATCCAAACTTTGTATGACTTCAAATGTCCAGCAACGAGTTTGTTCTACCCTTTCGACTTCGATATATCCCACCTCACAAGCGCCTTCAGCAGTCTCATGGCAAAATGTCCAATCTAGGGCAACGAAGCGAGGCGGTAAGTCAAAGCAACTCTCGGGAAATAGATGATCCGCCGACTCCTTCCACCACGTCAAGCGCGACGTTGAGTAACATAGAATTCGAACGTTTGAGCATTCGTGCGCCCTCTCCTGTTTCGTTGTCGGTTTCATCTGTCGTCTCCAATAACTTCCATTCAGTGCAGTCATTTCATTCTTCACGTCGTTTTAAACCCAAGCGCCGCATCACGCGCTCGCAGAAACGCGACAAAGCCAATCGTGCAGCGGAACAACCTCAAGAACAAAGATCGAACTTCACGATGGCTGCAAACCAGTACAGCTATCCTCCTCCGCCACCTCCACCACCACCTACGAATGCCCAAGGTGGCCCTCCAGCTGGCTATCAACAATACCAGCAGCCTCCTTATGGGCAGCAGCAGCCAGCTCGTGGTGGTGGCGCACGCGGGGGTCGCGGCCGAGGTGGCTTCAACCAAGGAGGCCAAGGCGGCCATGGTGAATATCAAAACTCTCAATACCCTCCACATGCAGGGGGTTACAATGGACCACCTGCACCAGCTGGTGGCTATGGGCAACAAGGTGGACAGTACGCTGGACCACCAGCTCCTGCCAGTGGCTATCCTCCACCGCAACAGTGGCGCGGAAATGAGCCTCAGCTTCAGCAGCAGCATCATCAAGTTCAGCACCAGCAACCCCCCCATCCTGCTCCATTGTCTGTTCAGAACTATCATCCAAATTATGCTCCTCAAGTTTACCAGCCAAATGGACCACAGCAGCAGCAGCCCCAGTATGGCCAACAGCCAGCCCCGTACCAGCAGGGACCATATGGTCCACCTGCCCCAATGCCTCCTCAGCCACAACAGCAGTGGCAAGGAAGCCCAGGACCTCATTCTCAACCCCCTTTCAATAATGGTGGCAATCGTGGCGGCCGCGGAGGTCGCGGCGGTGGTGGCGGCGGTGGCCGCGGTGGTTTTGAAGCCCCTTTGATGGGCCCCCCGATTCGTATGGGTTTTGACAGCGACCGATCAGCGGCTCCAATGACTCAAGCGAGCAATGGATTTTCGCCGCCGCCTTATGCTGGTCCTCCGCATGGTGCTCCAGTTCCATTTTCTGCACCTGCGTACCCACCTCAGAATCAGTACCAGCCCTATCCCTCCCAGAATGCCTTCCCCCAAAGAGGCGGGAGGCAGTCTCTTGAGCCGAACCCGTTCCAGTCCAACGGCCCCAACCGTGGAAGGGGCGGCATGCAGAACCGCGGGGGCAAGCGTGAACAGTTCAATGACCGAGCTCGTCATCGTGGCCAGAAGCACCAAGGTGCCGGCGGCCACAATAAGTCGTCCAGCCAAGGTGCTGTCACCGATCAGCCTCAGAAGCCTGCGGCAGATGCCGGTGCCAAGTCTGGCGAGAAGCGCAAGAAGAAGAAGAAGCGCAAGACCAATACCCTTGGCCTTACCCCGGGAACCGAAGAATACCAGGAGAGTGAAGATGAGGATGATGCTGATGAAGAAGCGAAGCTCGCAGCCGCAGCTCTCGGTTCAACCCTACCTGAGTAAGTTTTCATTTACCCCTTTTTATTTTTACGTTTCTAACACCCCCTCAGGGAACCCTCCGACCTCGCCGCCTGGCTCGAAGAGCGCCGCAAAAAATGGCCCACCAAAGCCCGCCGCGACGAGAAAGAAGCCGAAGCCGCCACCCGCCGCGCCGCCGCCGCCTCGCAATCCGCCCGCGACAAAGCAAAAGCAAAACACGACCGCGACGCCCTCGACGCCGCCTCCAAGCCCGAATCCAAAATCGAGAAACAGCAGCGCAAAGCAGAGAAACTCCGCCGTCAGCTCGAGCGCGCGGAACAGAAAGTCAAGGATGCTATGAAAGCCGGTAGTAAGCGCAAGCGCGACGCGGGCGACTCGGGGGATGAAGAGGGTGACGATGGAACCGCTGCGGCAGGCGCGCGCGGGAAGTCGGATAATGATAATGACATCGACGCGCTCATCGCGTCTGCCACTGGCGCCGCGGCGTCAAGCTCAGACTCAGACAGCGACTCCGAGTACACCTCCGGCAGCACCTCTGATTCCGGGCCCGACTCCGCGCCCTCCAAACTCCGCGCTCCTATCCCCGTCGCTGCGCCCAAGAAACCCATACTGCAACGCCACTGCAAGTACTTCTCCACGGGCGGGACGTGCGGGAAGAAAGGGAAATGCAGATTCGTGCATGATCAGGCGGTGAGGGATGCGGCGATTAGGGAGAAGGAGTTGAATGGCGGGGTGATGACTTTGGCGCAGCGGTTGACGCAGAATGATCGTGAGAAGGATGAGTTGATGGTGTTGAAGAGTATTAAGTACTTGCATGAGAAGGGGATGTTGGAGGAGCCTGTGGTGGGCGGGGAGGAGGGGGAGGGGGTCTAGTGGACTCTTTTCTTCTTGTTTGTGTGTGGAGAGGGGGGGGAGGTTCCGTTTCGTTGTGTTTGCATGCTCGATCACTCTCTGCACTTTTCACGGGCTTAGTGACTGTTGGCTTTTCCACATTGTCGAATTTCCTTCTGCGGTTGGAATCATTGGAGTCACGGGCATCACGGAGATCTAACACGGGTTCTGGCATTGCGGTCTGGCTTGTTTAATCACCATTGTTTTCCTTTTTGTGCTTCGATATCTGTTGGGGAGTCCCAATTGCTGAGCGTCGGCGCGGGTTCATCCGCGTTCGTCGGCTCTTTGGCGCATTGTTTGGGTGTGTCGGTGTTTGGTCTTTGGCGGCATGGCGGGGGGTGTTTGGCAATGAAAACAACGGTGCATAGTGACCGACAAGGAAACAACGGCACACAGTGGCCGAGTGGCAGTTTATAGCGGCATATATGCCGACTGCAGCTTTAGCTGATACTAATAATTGAAATCAATAAAACAGATTTTGTGATCTTTATACTTCTTTTTTTGTGATAGTATCTATATCCGACACCCACCATTATCAGTGTTTATTAAGTGTATATGCAATGTAGCCACACCATGCTATCCCATCCATATCCCCGGCCCTATACACCCCCAACGCCAATACCGCAGTATATACACCCCCTAATCGCTAATCAAGCTCAACACCATACTCCATCCCCTCATAGTCCATCTCATTCCCCATCTCGTTTCCTATCCCGTTCCCCACCCCCTGTCCCACCCCCTCAACCCCCCCA
>JPJZ01000615.1:0-10226 GCA_000750815.1 Pseudogymnoascus sp. VKM F-4516 (FW-969)
CCGTCCTTCCATCCTCACCTTCCCATCCCTCAAATGCTCCCTATACGCCTCCAACGCCCTCACCGCCTCAGGTCCATACACTAACCCCTCTCCCACCCTACTCTTCTGCTCCGCCTCTGCCGCCGTGCTCGCACACGCCAAGGCCAGCATCTCAGCGTGCGCGCGCGCGTTTCGTGCTAATGCCCCGTGCGTCGTTTGCTCGAGGACGCGGATTACGGCTGCGGATTGCGCGGTGTAGATTTTCAGTAGGTTGACAGCGAGGTCGGTGAGTGCGGTGCGGTTCGCGGCCAGTTGCAAGCGGAGGGTAGACACCTGGTCGCGCAGGGCGAGGACGGAGGAGGGGAGGGAGGGGATGCTGCGGTGCAGGAAGGAGGGGTTTGTGTGTGGATTCGTGAGGCGGGCGAGGGGGAGGGCGTGGGTGGTGAGGTGGGTGGAGAGGAGAGCGGCGATGGTAGGGAGGTGGGTTTGGAGGGCAAGGGCGGGCAGAGGCGTCGAGGAGCGGAGGGAGAGAGTGAGGAGTATTATTAGCTCAGTTAGCTCAGCGGGGAGGGGGACCTCGGCCGCGGGACTGGGGTGCTGCCGTGCTGAAGATGCTTTTGAAGCAGAAGCAGGAGCCGGCTCGGTGAGAGGGAGCTCCTCGAGGGCAGTCTGTAGGATCCTGGCGCGCGTGGCTTTCAGCCGGAGATGTTTGAGTTCCTGTGCTTGAGTTAGTTGGGGGCCTCTATTTATAGGTACTTGGCGGCGGAACGTACTGTAGCAACGGCTTCACGCTCCGGCTGGGCGGGGTGGTTCTTTGTCCCGCCATCGGGGGTGAGTAGTTTAGTTGATAGCGTCTTGTGCAGGAGTGCGAATTTGGGGTTGGCGGCAAGGACGGCGCTGTCAATTGGGGGTATCATTGTGGTGTCTTGCGTGTGTGTGGTGAGTGAGTGAGCGCAGCCTTGCGTAGAGGATGGAGTTGTTTACAGTAGTGAGAGCGAGGCTGGCAGGCGCGGTGAGGGAGACGCGGTGGTGCCCCACAGCGGGTAGATCCGCTGGGGACAACTCGTAGCGAGGTACGAGATGTCCCTGACACGACAACAATTTATCAATTTACTTGCCTGCCATAATTCTCAGGGTCGATGAAACTTATGACCACACGCGTAATAGTCCCATGGGGCCAGAAATTATGTGATATTGATCTAAAAGTACACTTAACCCCAAAAATGCGATGAAGTAATCCATCTCCACATACGCGAATGTAACCCTCCGTTCCTCCAAGCTTCCTCCCAGGCTAAGTATAGTACAACTCCCACTCCCACGCCCGTGGACCCGCGTTAAAGCTGAAAAGTGCACCCGGATCCTTCCCAACAGCGCAAACATTGCCAGAATAAGCAGCCACCAACAAGCCGGCCCGCAAAATGACTGCCGGGTAGCCAATCACGCAAGGTCACCGGTGCCATGGCGGCCATGCCGCGACCGATGGGGGAGCGTGCATGCCAATATGCAGATAATATCATCCTAGCCTGTGGACTAGTGCGCGTGTCGGTAGATATATGGCAGGGAAGGTGAATGGGGGTGGGCTATCACACCAGGGATACTGGTAATCGTACGTTTGGGAAGAAAGGGAAAGTTTTGCGGCTCTGCGGAGTTATGGAGGGTGGAATAGTGTATATGAGTGGGAGATTGGGGGGTTTGAGGTTGGCCTCGGTAGGTGTTCTTTGGTTATCATATTATACAAAGTTTACGATATTGGGATTTTTGACTGGAATTTTTATTGGAAGCGTCTGGGGAGTATTTCTGAGTAGTCTTGCAACTTATGGTTTGATTATTCATTTGGGACTCACTAAGGATTTTTCCAAGACTGGACGCAGAAAGCCAAGAAAGAAATAGAATTGGACCCCGAGAGTATATATCCGTACTCACCACAAATAGACCTGGATTAACAGCACAGGGGAGGTAAGAAATAGAGCTGGATGCGAATAGCTAGGCCGACGCTCACCACATTAGGCACAGATCCACGCCCATCTTCTGGATAAGGAAGATATTCCAAGGGCGATACCTCACCAACCCGGAAAGATATTCTGGGGATACCGACTTACCTTTGTGTATAAGAAAGACGCATTTCACAGAGATTCACTCACCTCGCTGGACCAGATAGATATCCCAGACACCAGCTTACAACTCACGCACAACTCACCAACCTTACCACTGAACATGGACCTCACGCCCCTCGCAATACCTCTCGCTATCCACCCAACCGCCGCATTCACCACACTCGCTCTCCCCACCCCTTCTCAACCTACCGCTCTCCCCTGGCCCCTCTCTGACCTTAACCCAGCCACCAGAATCAACAGCCTTACCCCAATCCTAAAGCCTAACTGGCGCCTAGATGGCTGCAGCGCCCAAGGCACACAATTCCACACGATACCCCTTTCTAAGCCTCCCCCGCCTCCCCTCTTCATCACCACAACAATTCCACTCCCCTCCGCCCACCCCACACTCTCACACCTTCTCGACCTTCCCCAAGCATTCAGTCATCGCGGCCCCTCCATACAACGGCTCGGAGTCGCCCAACACGTCCTCCGCGCCCTCGAGCATTATTCTTCGAGACAGCCTAGTTTCACCGAGACCTACCGAGCTCTCCCTTTTGGCTCCCAAATCGTCATCTCGCGCCTCCACAAAGACGTCAGCAAATGCCACATCACCCTCCTCCGCAACACGCAGCTCGAGCACGCGCTCCTCACTCCATCCGCGCTCGCAGCACTTGCCCCTGAGATCCCCGCCACAGACTGGCCAGAGGAAGTCGACATCACCTCACTGACTCTCGTGCGCCAGCTTCACGACAGCGTCTGCGTCGTCAGGCTGCCATCTTCCGGCTCAGATGAGCCACGGGAACTTGTCATGAAAGCCGTAACAGGCGACCCGAAGTACATGTATCATGAGATGATCTCGCTGCTCCAGATCCCAGAGCATGACAACATCATCCGCCCGCTCTACCTCGCGACGAAGAAATGCGGGTTCGGTGGGAAAGAGGGAGTCGTGGGAATGCTGCTCCCGTTCCACCGCGCGGGCAGCCTTAGGGATGTTCTCCCTGCACGTTCGATAGCTGGGGCGTTGAGAGTGAGTGACCAGGTGAGGTGGGCCAGGGGAGTAGCTAGGGCGCTGGCTCATGTTGTGGACCAGGGGAAGTATTACTCAGACCTGAGGGTTGATAATGTGGTGGTAGATGAGGATGGAGAGGCTGTTCTAGTTGATTTCGAACAGAGGGGCGTGTGGGCGGGGTTTTCAGCGCCTGAGGTAGCATGTGTGGAGAACATGGCTATCATTGCCATGAGCGCTAATGGGGAGGTGCCGGTGTCGGTGAGGGCAGAGTACCGTGCAAAGATGGATCGGTTCGTGCCAGGGTGGAGAGACGTTGGAAAGGGAGCGTATAAAAGGAGCACCGAGGGGTTTGCGTTAGGATGGTTGGCCATGGATGTGCTTGAGAGGGAGGCTGCCATGGTTTATATGCTTGGTAGGGCATTGTGGTGTATCTTCGAGGGTGTGGGGATGCCGGAGCGAGCAGTGTGGAGACAGGGTGGAGGAGAAGGCGGAGTGGAGTTCCCGGAATATAGGAAGGCGAGGAAGAGGGAGAGAGAGTTGATTGATAGGTGCACGAGGGGAAGGGTGGGTGAGAGGAGAGAGCAAGTGGTTGTGAGAATGGGGGGAAGGATTGTGCTCAAGGAGGGAGACGGGACGGAGAGTGCAGATGCGGTGCAGCGAGCTGCAAAGGAATGGTGGATCGAAGAGCTGGAGAGGGGAGAGAGGTTCTTAGAGAAGCGAGAGAGGAAGAGAGAAGAGAGAAGCGAAAGCGGAGATATGAGAGAGGAGAGAAGCGAAAGCGGAGATATGAAGATTTCCTCTGTGTTTGGTGGTAGGCCGAGGCTGGAGGAGGTCCTTCATATCTTGGAGAGTTGGGAGATGTGACGCAACTGAGTTGACCGGTTCGCTGACCGGCCAGGTGCTGGTTATTGACTCCACACCGGTCTGTGATTCCTGAGATGCTCGCAGAGAAAGAACAGGGTGGATGATCCACTGGATATTGATGCACACCGGTTGCTGCAGTGGGAAAGAACGAGTTCGTGACAAATTGGAAAGGTGCACTCACTATCGTTTAGACACGATGTTATTTAATCAAAGCTTACATTGAGGGCTGAGGCTCGTAACGTGAAATTCTCTTTAGATTCGTGTTCGCGTGCTTAAAGCCCGGTGAGAATCGTGATGCCATACTCGTGATACTTGCCACGTATCCAAATTGCCGGTAGAGATGAGGTTCTCCCAGCCCACGATCTTCTCCGGCCGGCTCATATACCGAAGTGACGGTGAGCATGACACCTCATCTTTCCTGTCACATCGCTCCTTCCTTCCTTCTCGACCGGTCGGTGGATGAAAGCCGTTATGTTTCATTTCTTTGGAAGCACGTGCCTCTCTCTTGTCTCTGCTCTATTGACACGCTCGTTGACACTCACCGGTGCCCCTCAAGGTAACAGCCAAAGATGCAAGGCCAGCGAGAGGTTCATCTCGTAGGTTCCTCCCTGAGTTCATTTCTTCGGTCTAGACCTAGTCGACGTCAGAACTTTCTCCGATCGTTGTCTCCAATTTGGGGCATTGGGGCAGTGCACTGCAGTGCAGTGGGTTAGGGCTTAAAATCCGGTGTAGCAGTCCGAGTGGGCTCGATGCGTGGGATGGCTTGACCGGTGTGAGGTCAGTAAGTGATGTCCGGAGCTTTTTCTCTGCTGCTGTGCTATTGTCGGTTTCATTTATATCCAATGCTTTGATGCAGGCCGTTATAGCTCATGATCGTCACTCCAGTCCCCTGACCAATGGGTTTCATGATGAGGCTCTCTTGCTGCAGTCGGTCAAGTTAGCTTCCCAGCTACATATGTACTCGAGTACCGCGTTCCCCGCTCCACTTCCCGTTCTAGTCTCTCCGGTTCTCCCGCGCCTTCCCGGTCGTCTGCCTCCGCTTGTTGTCAGTCCAGCAGCAGTCCACCAATGCCGCTACTCACTACAGCCGCCTTCTTTCTCATATCATGTTGGTCCATCGATCGTAGCCTTATAGCCTTATAATCACGACCACCTCTTATGGCATCTATCATCTATCATCTATCATCACCACCACACACCATATCCCCGGCTTCCAATAGTTGCATCATGTACTAGCTACAATCGTGAATTCGTTCGATCCTCTGCCCAGCCTTGTTAGCCGTAAGCTCTGACCCGTCCACATAACGGCCGTTCGTCCCCCCACAGAGCAAACCTGACCATCAACCATGGCATCTTCTCTCCTCCCATATGACTGGCTCCATGCATAGTACTTTATACTGATTTATGTAGTGTACGTACAATACTCGTACCAACGATGCAGCTACTTACAGATATATAGATACTTTACATGCACGTATCCCACTCGGGTGCAAGTGCGGCTGAAATCAGTTGCGATCCTTCGCACAATCCCTCACCGGTCGCCAGCCTTGCTGCAACCCTGTAACCGGTGAGAGGACAACCACCATCGACTTCTTCATTCACTATCAAACCAACCCAACCAACACAACACAACCTCGCCTTCTAATCAACGCCCAACACCCATTCACGACTTACGACACCTTTTATAAATTCCCCGCTTGATACTCTCGGATCCATATCACTTACTTGTGTCACCGCCACACACCCCTTCCAATTACCCCGTCTCTCGTGGACACTTTCCCACTTTTCTTTCATTACAAGGTCACTTGTCCCCTGCTTCAAGGTCTCATACTAAGCCACTGCGGCTTGCCTCCTTACCGCCTGCGAGAACTCGCAGTAATCCCCGGCCAAGCCTTGTACATGGTAAAACATATCCCGGCAGCGTACAGCCAAAAAGAAAGGCATGTCATTCGTACCCAGAAACAGCCGGCTTCCAATAAGGGATTTTACCTCAGACAACATGGTATGTGAAATCATTCGTCTGCGTCTGACCGGTTGTGGGCGGCAGATATAAACCTGAGTTCTCCCTCGGTGTATCAATTTAGTTATTGCCCAAGCAACCCATGCTTTCATACATGTCACGACAGTTGCACCGATCTAACCCCACACAGACCAATCAAAAGAGAAGAATCGAGGATCTTTTTGAGCCCGTTAACCATTTTACTTCCAAACGCCTGAGATCCACCCAGCCGCAGCCCTTCAACCCCGACGACCTCCCCGCCGAGGAACGGTATCGTTGGGCAGCTGACCTTATACACGTGCCCGTCGACGACCTGCGCTTCGTGTTCCCCGGCCTCGAAGAGCAGAATCCCGAGCAGCTACTACCGCATAGCAACGACTATGGGTTAATGTCTCCGCACTATCCACGAAGAATGAAGCGGGCAACAGGGCGGAAGAAGGGCAGCCGGAAGACTTCGTCGATTGGAACTACTAGCGAGAAATCTTTAGATGGTGGTACAAGGCCCAAAAAAGAGAAGTTTGAACAACAGTGGAATGGGCAACTAGATGGCTCATCGGATTTTCCAGAACCTGCCAGTGAAAGTGGGAGAGATAGTACGTTTTGCTTTCCGAAGGCAGCTATTGTCGATTTCTTCTCCAATTTGTGCTCCGTGGACGATGGACCTTCACAGGATAATCAATATGGTAAGTCGGTTGGTGAGATTAGAAGAGGTTTGCTGATAATGGCCACAGAAAAGCAACCGATGCTACCGCCCGACCCGGCTATAGCACAATATGTGGGAGCTCAGTTCGACAGTTACCCTCAGAACTATGGTTCCTCAATGACAGGCCTTCCATATAATCTCGATAATGGAGGCCAAGGTCAGAATGACTTTGGCCTGGTACATTTTTCTAGTACCCCACACATAGCTTAGCTAATGATGCCAGGATACACCCTTCAACTGTGACACCAATGAATTCGGCGGCCCGTGGATGCAGCCCGTCCAACAGTTCCAAGTGCAAACCCAACCCCATAAGCAAGAGATGACATATCTCCAGCCTCATGGCTATATTGAATCCAATATATCCTTTGGGAATAGCAATGGATATCCCGGGCCTTCACTCACTGACTCTGGCTTTGTCTCCGACACTAGCATCTCTCACCAAGAGTCAGGGACTAAACCCGCCTCTGATAGCGGCCGCAGTTCAACAAGCACAGAGACTGCAGTGGCTGTTGTACCAACACGCCGAGGGCCATTCAAGAGCCAGTTTGACCGAGACCAGACCGCGCAGACTCGGAAGGATGGGTGTTGCCTCCGCTGCCGGCACCAGAAAATACGTGTATGTCTTCAATTTTCCAAATTCAGATCCCAAGTAATACACGCCGCTAATGATTCCAGTGCATCCCGGACCCAGAAAACCCCAAAGGCATCTGCCTCACCTGCAAGAACGTAAAGGCTGCCAACATGAAGGTGCAGAAGCCAACTTGCATACGTTACAGAATCACAGACGTTCGACTCTACAAGACGGGACAGGTTCCTGGGTTGGAGTGGAGCCAACGTTGGGCTAACCGGACGCTGAAGGAAATGAGTACCTGGGAGAACTCGGACACGGTTACTATCCAGGTGAGCGAGGGGTACACGTCCACGCCGCTGAAGTTGGTTGTTGCGAAGTTTAAGCCGCTGAAGGGAGATGTGCTGGAGCGCAGCTGGGTGACTAACAGTGGCGTGAAGAAGAGGGTTGCGATCCCTGCGTATGCTGTCAAGGACCTGTCAGCAGCGCGGGACGCATACAAGAACTACATTAATCAAGGCGGGGCAGAATTCTTCCAAGGGGCTCTAAACCCGAAGGACAGGTTCCTTTGGATGACGTATAATATGGCCATTACGACCTCTAACAGCGAAGATCTTGTAGGTTTCTCTATATAAGCCGCATCCAAGCTAACCCTCTATAGCCAACACCCGAACGCAAACTACTCAGAATGGTCCTCCAGCTCTGGATTGCCATACGCCTGAACACAAAGTCAACCAACATAGTCGGCCCCGAAACCCTTGGCATGCCCTCGGACATTTTTGACACCACGCACCCGACGCCGGGCCGTATCCCAACCCCACCCGTGATGGGGAACCAGATCGAGCTGATCCTGTCCCGGGACATACAGGACCCTCTACGGGCCGATATCCTTGACGCGCTGCAGAAGATGATCTATTCTAACAAGCCGAAATGTTGGTTCACAATCTATTTATGCACGTTCATCTTACTGCATAATTGCTCTATGATAACAAAACATGACTCGGCATATGCGAGAAAGCATGGGCTTCAAGTGCGTCAACCTCTCCTTTCCCCGTGGTGATCAATAATCTACCAACCAACCATCCATCAAACCAACAAACTCATGTGCTCTACTAACAGTCGCTACAGACACGATTCGCGCGACCGGCTATGGTTAATGAATATCTCGCCGGTGCCACGGCACTGCTTGCACATTTCCACTTCTGCAATAAGGGCTCGTACCCATTCAGCGCTGCGGCAGGCGAGAGGGCGGGCATACTGTCAGCAGCGGGACTAACAGAGAGTCAGATCGAGTTTATTGATCTAACGAGGAAGTTTGTAGCCAGCAATAGTGAGTAATGCCCCTTCCCTGTCCCTACCCAACCCTTTCCCGCTCATCCCGCGGAGATATGAATAGAGAGTCGTGGCTGACACAGACTAGCGGCCCACTTCGAGGACTTCAGGTGGGTAGAAGCGTACGATAACGATTATTATTTCATATCCCAGCTGTACGAGGAGAACTGGAAACCTCGAATCAAAATCTGAGCTCTGCGGCTGATGAGGCTCAAACACTCGATAAGAGTCATGGGATCAGGCAGTCGTTGCTGAAAATATGGTGTTTCCGGATGCTACGCATTGCATTGCATTGCATGGCATCCATGCAGTTTGCTTTGAGCCGGGATGAACAAAACTTACGATTTCTGCTTCATTTGATTTTTGCCATTTGGGAGCATATGTAGAACAACAGCACCCGTATCGCCGCCCAATCAGCGGGTTACGGGGGAATTACCAGGGCGAGAGAAGGGTCGATCATGCACATGGAGACGGGGTCTCCGGTGGTATTGGGGGCGGGGGTGGAGGGGTAATCTGTGTGTCTCACCTATCGCGTATGCTTCCGTTGGCTTTCCGCAATCCCTCATCCCCAGTCCCACTCGCTCCTTCCCCAAGAACCTAGATAGAACACACAGATAGGCGGCACAGGCGTCAGCACAGTAACTAGTGAGCTCTCCTTTTACCCATTAACCAGAAGAAATTGAATCCACAGATTGCAATCCACTAATCCGAATCCCAATCCGCCAATCCCACCCACACCGAACCAATCCCACCGCAATCCCACCCATCTAACTTATCGATCCAACACATGCCTCTGGTCCTATTGGTGGCCCAATATGGGCACCCACACCAGTGAGGCTCAACTCAGTGGTGTGGGTGTAGATATGGGGTTGTTGATTGGGGCATGCTGTCGTGCGGGGCGTGAAGCGTCATGCGCTTGTTTTGTCGTGATTATCCCCATGTGCGGGGGCCTGAAGCTGGAGCGTGAATTGCGGCTCAACTGGCGCAGGGCTGAAAGTGGGCCTTACTCGGGGCAAACGGGGGCCGGCGGGGGAATTTTTTGGGTGATGTATTTTTGGGAGTGATGGGGAGTGGAGAAAGGAAGGAGTATTGGGTGGGGGGTTGTATTTAGGATTTTTTCCTCGGATCCTTTGGCGGCGGGAGGATGAGTTTATGCCCCAAAATAGATATCCGTACGCTTGGCTATTGCTATACCGCGGCAGCGCGGCAACAGTGAATAAAAGGTGTGACAATATATTTTTTATGTGGTTTGAGTTTGATGTCAGTTTGATTGAGTTTAGTGACGTGATGTACGTTAATAGTGTGTGTGTGGAGTACTATATATCCAGCGTGGTGGGGTACATCACGCTTGAGGAGCTTGCTGGGATATTCTGTGTGTGCTATTTGCAGGGAAGTTGAGGGCGGGTAGCTGATAGCTGGGAGCTGCTGCTGGGAGCTATAGGCAGATAGAGTATATATATTCGACTTTGGCCCGTCTTCGAACTATTTCTTTTCTTCTTCTTCTCTATCCATCAACAGCATCCTCGGGGCCTCCAATCTTCAACATCTACTACTATTTTATCAATACATACAAGCACACAGTATAACACTCACAAACAAGCACCATGGCCCTCGTCCACCCCCCATCACACATACCCACCTCAACCTCAGACCCATACTCCCTCCCCCCCTCCTTCCCT
>JPJZ01000618.1:0-22346 GCA_000750815.1 Pseudogymnoascus sp. VKM F-4516 (FW-969)
GGGAGGGCGAGTAGGAGGAGGAGTACGTTGAGTCCGTGGGAGTTGGAGAGTTTGATTCTTGGGGGGGTGGCAGGGAGTCCTGGGAAGTAAGAGGGGGGAGGGGGTTGTGGTGGTGCTTGTATTGGGGGTAATGATGGGATGATGAGCATGCGATACCCCGCGCATGGCGAGGCGTTCTGGGGGTTGTCTATTATTTTTTGAGAGGAGGGGTAATGGATGGATATGGCAGGAGTTCCATAAGTCGATTAATCCCAAATATTATATGTTACGCTACCCAGGCTGAGAGGCTGGTGAAAATGGTTTGTTGTCGCGTGGTGTTGCGTTCTGGTTGACAGGTCTTGGCGGCATGGATCAGCAGACTCTGTAACAACCGCGAATCAATCAGCTGTGTTCTGGAGAAACGCTGTTTCAGTGTTTAGGCCCCGACGGCGAACGAAACAAACGCCTGGTGTGGTTTATTCAGGTTGTACGCCTTTGCGCGATGTTTGGAGAGTGCTATTGGGGAATGGGGAGGATGTGATTCAGACACCTTGGTTTGGATATATGTAGGTACATTTCTATTTCTTGCTTGCCTTCGAGGTTTGTTCATTCTTCTATCTGTCTACGAGGCTTCTTCGTCGCTATTCAAAATCTTCTCGCTGTTACTGTCGCTGGCAGCGAACTATTGCAGTTTTGACACTTGGAAAACCTACCTTTGAGCCTCAAGCCGAAGAAGAGTATCACCACGCTCTAAACCCCAACTCCCATAAAGGGACATCCCACCCTCAAAATCACCACCATGCGCTTTCCATCTCCATCCATCCTCCTTTCCTTCCTCAGCGCTCTCCCACTCGTCCTCTGCGCGCCGGCAGACACACCGGCAACCACAACGCTCCTCTCCGTTACACCAACGCCCTCCTCCACATTCCCCCTCCAGACCCTGGATACGAGCGTCTATCCCAACCTGAGTCATCGGGGGGACTCTAGCGAGGGTGCTGCGGCAAATACAGCGCCTCTGAACCCAGACCCAAGCCAAACACTCACTGATTTCGTACCCGCGCCAACTGGGACAGACGGGGAGGCGCAGCATTGGTATATCGTGACCTACTATTCATGCGTGTTAGTTCTCCCCGCTCTTTGGTCATTCTTATCAACCCTGGTCCTGTTGCATTTTGGATTCCCGCGGTTCTCGGACGAGAGGTCGGAGGAGAAGATGCCTTGATGGGTGGGGGTGCTGGATGGTGTGCTGACTTCGCTGGTGGTGGTGTAGGACTTTCAGTAATGCGTATGTCCACTGCGGATGGCATACTCCTGTGCGTCCGGGGGTTGGGCCGGATGGTAGTTATTTTGATGCGGGGGGGAGGAAGGAGGTTTGGGTTGCTGGGGTGGTGGTTGGGGTGGTTGTTGCTGTTTTGGGGGGATGGTTGATGTGAAAGTTGGTTGGGTTTGTGGATATCGGTGGCTGTAGATTGTGTTGATAGGTGCTGGAATGTATTGATACGATATTGGGCTTGAAAACGGTTTATGGGGTCTAGATTAATCACATGTTAATGCTTCAAATGAAAATTCGTGGTGGTGAATTTATATTTTTAATTCGTGAGTATAATATTTTTAGCTTCACAGTTTCAAGTCAAAATTTGATAATTTTCAAGGGTCAGATCGCCCAAGTGAATCAATGAATGACGTAGAAAACGAAATAATATCAAACCTTGAATGATTTTAATGATTTGATGCAGTATTACAGAAATGCGAATAACTCTGCTGTTCACATTCACTCCTGGGCCCGGATAGTATGATTATATAAATATTATACCATATGCGTTTGTGAAATTGAAGTGATAACACCACAATCCCTATGGTTTCAATATGAGAAAAGAAACGGTGAATTCTATTGCAGCTACCACACCGGACTATGAAATTGTAGGCATCGAGTGAATCATCAGAGCCTCACGAAGACCAATAATACAAATCTGCATCGACAGTTCCTTGCCATAAACACCCTTTCCTGACTTCTTAATGGACCGATTCCTCGGCAAGCTGAAAAAGAAAGCCGGCGGCAGCCGAAACAAGGCCGGCACAGACAAAGCACGCCAGCTTTCGGAAGAAACGGAGTCACTGTCGCCATCATTGTCCTCAGAACAGAATGAAACAGCATCTCTAGAGCCCTCCATCTCCTGGCATTCAGACAAAGATCAGCCACGACAAGCCTTCGAAACAAGCTTGCGTCCTCCTGTGGCGCCCTCTGGTGACCGGCATTCAAACTACAGACCGTATCGTCGGGCACCGGAAACTCCTCCAGTGGGGTTGGATTTTCCCTTGGGATTCTCCAGCCTTCCTTATGAGAGTACCAAAAAGAATTATCCGCCGCCTAGAACTTCTAAAGGCACTGAACCTTCTCGTGCGCTGATCCGGAGGAAGGAGCTTCCGAAAAAAGAGAAGTTTACGAACAATGAGAGGAATCACCATGCGGCGGAAATTTCTGAACCTATCGAGCCTGCAGTTCTTCGAGTAGACAACGAGCCAAAGCAAGAGCCAGAGCCAGAGCTAGAGCTAGAATCAGAGCCGGAATCGGAGCCAGAACCAGAACATCGTACCAGTACTAGCTCAGATGAGATCGAAGGCAGTACTCACTCCGTGGAAGGCCCCAGCTTGGATTCGAAGACTAGCATAATCAGCCTCACCAAAGCAGAACAAACAGCAGAGCTCCTGGCAAAGAAATATGCACGCCTCATTCACCAGAAGGAAGAGCTCCACGCCAAGAAATATAAGCGCATCATCCATCATCGAGAAGAGCTTGAAGCCCGTGGCATTCTGTGGCCTACAAACCCCTCTACCCATGAATTTCCCGATGAAGAGGGCGAAAAACAACTGTATGAATTTCCACAGTTTGTACCGAAACCGCTTGTCCTGCGGAATCAAAGAGACCCGTCGAGCGAGGGACACCGATCAAACCAGCGCCAGATCTCCACGAATGGGCCCACGCATGATTATGAAGCAGCAAAGTTGGAGAGCTGGAGACGGTTTTATGAAAAGGGCGAGATGATGGAGACTTTACACAATGAGATTGATGAGTACCTTGGAGCTTTGATGTTCAAGAGGCTCCTGAAAGAAACGAATGGTGCAGCCACTGGCCAACCTGTTGGGAATCGTACAGAGGTTGCTGTTAGGGAGTATTGGGATGGCGTCCGCGGATTTCTGGGGTTGGAATTCAAAGATGAGGGCATGAGGAATTGAAATCCATACTTACCTTCTGTATAAATAGCTTTTTGAGCCTTATAACTCCACATTCTGCGCGGGGATTTTTTGTCAAGGGGTTTGTACTGAAAAGACAACCCGGAAATACATTGAGAAAGAAAATACCCAAACCTACGCTATGCTTTAAAACAAATACGAAATCATCAAATAACTCGTAGCAATCGGCTCAGACCATGCGGTTGTGAACAAATCGGCCCGTTGACTGTGGTTGACGTTCATCGACGGACCAAAATAGCACCACTAATAATCTGCGACCTCCTAACCCTCGCGGCAACTCCCGCACCCGCCTCCAACGCAGTCAACACGTATCCCAAACACCCCTCCTCACAACCACACACCGCAACAATGGATCCCTTCTCCTCCGAAGTCGAGCTCGTCGACCTGCGCGACCACTTCGCCGCCGGCCGCTTCCAAGAAGTCGTCGACTACGACACCTCATCTCTGTCCGAGGAGAACAAGCTCCCGGCCCACGTCCTCGCCCTCCGCGCCAAGATCGCCCTGGGAGACGCCGCCGAGGCCCTCGAGGAAATCAAGGATGCTGAGAGCGCGCCTGAGTACCAGGCCGTGAAGGCGTATGCTGAGCATGCTACGGGGAAGACTGCTGATGCGCTGAAGGTGGCGGAGGAGCTGGCGGCGAGTGCGGGCGATAATGCGACGGTGCAGCTGCTGGCGGGGTCGGTGCTGCAGAGTGAGGGGAAGACGGAGGAGGCGCTGGCACTGTTGTCGCAGCACCAGGGAAACTGTGGGTTATAATGCTTTATGCTGGTTACGTTTACAATGCTGATATTGTGGATAGTGGAAGCTGTTGCGCTTATTGTGCAGATACATTTACAGCAGAACCGTACCGACTTGGCTCTCAAGGAGGTGCTTGCGGCGAAGAAGTGGGCGCAGGATAACTTGTTGATCAACATCGCAGAGTCGTGGGTTGCACTGAGGGTGGTACGTGTTCGATAATCCTGGTATTGCTTGTTCAGGGGATTCGAGAAGCTAACTGATGCATTGAATAGGGCGGAGAGAAGTACCAAGAAGCATTCTACGTCTTCGAGGAGATTGCACAGGCCCCATCAGGAGCAGCAACTCTGGCCCTGCTATCACAGGCCGTCTCCGAGATCCACCTGGGACGCTTCGAGGAGGCAGAGGCCGCACTGAGCCAAGCCATCAAGCAATTCCCCGAGAACGCCGACGTGATCGCCAACATGGCCGTCCTGTCGATTCTGTCCGGGAAGGACCGCAGCGAATACGTTCAGTAAGTTATAACATCTACCACCGTGCTGAAGCCAGTCATTAACTAGTTGATTAGGAGCTTGCAAAAGCTGGACCCCGAGCACCCATACATTAAGGGGGTGGAAGAGAAGAGCGACCTGTTTGATAAGGCGGCATCGAAGTTCGCGGCCAAGGTTGCGGCATGAGGGAATGAAATGGGAAAACTGGCGTCACGGTGCATAGAAATCAATGAAGTATCCAGTTAATTAAAACGATCTCTTTCAATAAAACGTGCCTCACATATGCATACAGGTCGTGTCTGATAGGGCCATTAAACCTCGTCGCTTGGAGCTCGCCTATTCTCGCTCAGAGTAGACGTGGTGTGAGACTTTTGTGCTTAATACGTGCATGATTCCCAAGTTGAATACGCAATTCTCAACAGTGGGAACATTCTGGAATAGGCCACTCTCCGATCAAGTTTGAGCTCAGCAAATATGTCAGTGGGCTAGGCGCCGCACGAGAGGTCACGAATTAACGCCCAGTGCACCTCTTCTCTCAGTTGGGCGCCTCCGAGCTGAGACGTTTCAACCAAGGTGCTATTTGAAAAACCGATATCAAGAGGGCAGATTGTCTGTTGACTGAGGGAGGAAGTTGCCTCAATAAGTGACGGCAGAGGGGAAGATCGCTGACTGGGACATATATATAACACCATCCCCCCCTCTCAGTCTTGCTCTTCTACATACCGAACTCCAACTATCGTTTTCAGTCCTACAGATCTCAAACAAACAGAAAAAAACCCTTCTAATCACCGTTAAGATGCAGGACACCTTCATTGAAGCTGCTCTCAAACAAACCACCATCGACCTTGAAAACATTCAGAAGGGAATTCACGGCTTCGAGGGCGGCGGATACAACTTCAGAGACACCTATAGCACTCCCTGTCACAATTTAAAGCGGGCCTGGGCGAACCTTGCAATGCCTGGCACCAGCGATATTAGTGAGGCTGAAATCCCCAGCCTAAAGTTGCTGTTTGAAGATTTAGGGACAAAGTCCAAGGCCATACACAATGAGCTTATTATCAAGAAGCCTACGATTCGGATTGACGACGAGAATACCAGCAACTGGAGTGCCACCCGCGATTCTCTGACCGAGATGAATATGTTTGCTGTCAGACTAGTCGATGCTATTGCCAAAAAAAGCCGGCCAGAAGGGCGACCTCATCAGGGGTTATGCTAAAGACTACCTCGGCAATATTGAAGCAGCTTGAGACGAGTTTAAACCAACTCCTAATTAGTTGTCACAGCATGGCCTGGTGTAGCCTGGCGGATTAGTCAATGGCCCAGAACGGCGCAGAGGACCGACATGGCCGCCCGATGGATAATCACAGGGTCCTGAGATCAAGCAATTCCAAGAGTCGCTGGTGGCTACGATATTCGAGTATCTCCTTAGATAAAAGCGTCACGGCGAACTCAATTTTGATACTTTATACAATACCGCTGGAACGTACAATGCTTGTTGAAACCCCCGTTTAAACCCCTGCTAAAGTTTGGTATGTGAACGGTCGAGACCAAACAAGAATTGCTGCTAATGAACGGAACGGCACTTTGGTCCGCCCGGTCCCTTGGCGGCTAAATATTGATTTATCACACACAACCACGACCACAACCAAACTTATCGCCACACTCGCTATCATGACGTCAGACTTTTTATGTCCCCCACGGTTGCCCCTCCTTTTTTTTTGGCCATGCGAATCAGCAATACCACTCTATCTAATGCCAATGCGAAGCTATTTGCCATATCAGGGCATGCGGCTGTGCACTACAGCGGTCTAGAAGATCGTTCTGGTCCGAAAATCGCGTGCTCCCTGTGTAGGATGTTGGATTGAATAGCCGTCCGTCCGACCCCGCCGCCTTGTGTGAGTTCACGATATCTCCGGCCGTTATTCCTCATCGGTCTTCCCGTGTTCACCAAACCCCCTTTGTCGTCATCTGCAGAAGCCACGATGCAAGGCGAGCACTCACATGGCATGCAGCTTACCGCCTCCATGACCGAAGCCCGTCGTCGTTATCGCCGTGGAGCTCCAATGGGTGGGTAATATTCTGACCCACTAACGGCATCCGGCTGGAACCCTCTCACCATGAGCCAATAATGGGCCGAATCCAGACGTGTGCCTGACTTGGTAAAAAAAATGGCCTTTGGCGGGCGGTGACGGAAGGATATCTCATGGTCTAGTCTATGATATAAGCTAGGGGCGGCCACGACAACCCCTTCCTCAACTGCACCCCTAAAACCAGAAAGATTTCGAAGAGCATTTTCTGCTCACAGCATCCGTTTGTCGACTCGACGGATAGATACAAGAGGAATCAGACAGATTTACCGGCAGAGTCCATAGAATTTACCCCGCCATTCCGAAACGATGCCTTCTGCTCTGACGCCACCGCTTGAGGGCGTGAACGAGGACCTTTCTGTCCCAAGAACGAGCTATGAGCCTACACAAACGGCCACGGCCAACAAGAAGCGGAAGGTGATCTGCTTCTCAGGTATGATTTATCCCAGTGTGTCTGGTGGGCACGGTTGCTGACAGTTCCCCAGACTTTGACGGCACGATATTCATGCAAGACACCGGCCACATCCTGTTCGACAGCCACGGCTGCGGCAGCGAACAGCGCGCCGTCCTGGACGAGCAAATCAAGAGCGGCGAGCGCTCTTTCCGCGACGTTTCCGAGGAGATGTGGAGTTCGCTCAACGTCCCCTTCGAGGATGGCTTCGCCGTGATGGAGAAGAAGCTTGAGATCGACCCCGACTTCCGCGAATTCCACAAGTACTGCCTCGCCAACGATATCCCCTTCAACGTCATCTCCGCCGGCCTCAAGCCCGTCCTGCGCGCCGTCCTCGACAAGTTCCTCGGCGAGGAAGACTCCTCGCACATCCAGATCGTTGCCAACGACGCTGAGATCGCACCCGATGGTTCGGAGTGGAAGCCTATCTGGCGCCACGATACGGAGCTCGGTCACGATAAGGCTCGCTCCATCACCGAGTACCGCGAATCGGCTAAGACTGCCGCGTCGACCGATGAGCTGCCATTGATTGTCTTCATTGGTGATGGTGTCTCGGATCTGCCGGCGGCGCGCGAGGCGGACGTGCTGTTCGCGCGTAAGGGGCTGAGGCTCGAGGAGTACTGCATTGAGCACAAGATTCCGTATATTGGCTTTGATACGTTTGCCGATGTGCAGAAGGAGATTGAGAAGATTACGGAGGATGATGTGAAGAAGACGGGCGGCAAGGGTAAGCCGGTGATGTTTAACCCGCGCGCGAACTTCTGGAGAAGAGTGTCGAGCACGCAGATGGTGCCGAAGGCATGAGCGAAAATGATAAGAGTAGAGACTAGGGGCCTGGTGTTGTTAGCGCGGGCATATGGGAGATCACCTCTTTGGGCGAGACTTAGATATCAATCTATTATATATAATTGCTGTATGGTGTATGGTACTCTGAATGTATGTGAATAGATTTACTATGAACCAAGTTTCTCAGCTAGCCACTTCTCCCTACTCTTACATGCGAAGAACATGCTGATCTTGCAAAGCACAACCACTGCCGTATGTCTGCTGCATGCACATGCGTACTGGCGCCATTTTGAGGATGGCCTGAATGAGGGGAGGAGGCTGCGGTTCGAGACTAATGCCACAGAAATGGAGCTGGTGCCCCAGGATCAGGTAGAGAGGTATCGCCTCGAAAGACCTGGCTCTAGTGATTGAGCAGGATTAAGCTATTCCCCTCTCATGTCGGAGATACAAAGAATGAGGCTATAGTAGTACTGGTAGTATGCACATACTTAGTAAGGGTTCATAGGTTCAATATCAGCTAGAAAAGAGAGAGCAGGCTTTAAAAGGTATAAATAAATATATATCTGCGCAAAGTACACTATATTGAATAAGAGGACCAGCGAAAAGGCTCTAATAAACCAATCTAGACAGCAATCGAAAACATTCGGATATAAAATGAAGTATCTCGAAAGTTAGGAACTCAAAGTCCAATTGTGATCTGCGTCGTCCCAAAATTGAATAAGCAAATCGGAAACGGGTCCGTACGAGTCATGTCGAATGGAGGGAATATGGTTTCATGTTTAAAGTTAAACGCGTTAAACGGGTTCAAATAGCAGTCGTACGCGTTGATAATCGCCAGCCGAAGGTCTGGGGCGTATTTTTTCATCGCAGTAATAACTCCCCCATCCAAGAATTTTGTCATTACCCTTTTTGGATCTTCCGAGAAATGTAAGCTTATGCCGAACCCAATGCAGGTCTGTTTAGGCACCCAGTGTTAGCGAGAAGGACAGAGGCAGGAGAAAGGGGTTGGGCTTCACACATCTTTATACCAAATTAGGGCCTCGTTCCCCTGACCAAGACACTTCTCTTTGTCGCCTTTGAATTCACCATCCACCAGAACGGTGTATGTCTGATAGGTATTCGGTCGAGCTCCCCAAGCTTTCATAGCACTGACCATGAGGTATTGTTTCTAACCGTAGCCGTCAGTAGGTGGTCCCTTTTTGGAGGGCTTCGTGTGAGGTGATACATACCATTGTTCTATCGAAGCCAGTGACCATCGCATCGACTGCAACAGTTGTAGTTCTAACATCGAGAAACGCGCCGTTTTTAAACACGCTCTCAATTAGAGTGTTGTTTCGTTTGCCATCCATAGGTAAGAAGACGGCCTGGATGGTATCGTTCAGGCTCGAAGAGAAATTCTGTAGGGTGGTCACAAGGACTATGATGATAAACTAGAGTCAGTAATTCCCACAAACGACGGTCTCGCACGTAAAACAAGTAAGGAGCCTGGGGGTAGGTGGTGACTGACTTTTCGACAGGGCCTTCGCTTCATCCTCATCAGGGGAAGGGTTAAGTTGAGTGTTGGATATCAGGCCGCTCACAACGGAGAGTGCAGTCCCTATATTGCCAGCAGGGCTGTATCCAAGGCCGGCAAGCCCTCCTACGGAAGACATAGATCCCAGTATACCTCCTAATATAGCAAAGAATGTCTTAACCGAGGTGTCGACAGGTGCAAACGTTTTAGCGATGTCATTGACGTCGCTAGCGAGAGTTGTGAGACCCTTGATAAATATGCCTTCGTGGTAATTCATATACAGATCGTGGAAGTGGGCCATAGAAGCATGGATGAACAACGATTCTGGCGGGCAGTACTCGCTGCAGACAGGAGCAGCGTCTACTTTGCAGTTATCTGCCAAGATGGAGCTGCAGTCAATGTTGCTGCCCGCAAGTACTGGTTCGGAACAAGCGCGGACTGAATTTAGAATGAAAGGTAAAGCCCAGTCGCCCTGTGTGGCGGGGACTTTCGTCTCGAGGAAGGTGTGCAGATATTCGCCAGCTCGACTGTCCGCCCAGGTTTTACTGATGATAGCAGCCTTCGCTGGGGAGGGTTCACCCGAACTCTGCCATGTCATGGCGCAAATTTGGTCGGACAAGTCTCTATCAGGGCCGCCGAGCACGGGGGTGTCGGGAACGGTGCCTGGTTTTGTCGGGGGCACAGGATCAGGATTCTTAGGTGTAGCAAAACATACGCCTTCTATGCAGTCAAAAGTTCCGACGTGACCGGGAGGGTGGACGGGTATAGCTCCGTGTGACATAGGTGATTCGAGGTCACCATTGAGACCAGAGACAGCGAACTCGAAATTCCAAACACCAGGAATCAAGAGACCACGCTCAGTTCCACTATATATTCTTGTGTCGATGGTGGCAATGTCGCTTCCCGTCCACTCGCCGACGCCTGTTTCATTAATACTGCGGACGTAAAGCTTGTATGAAGTTTGTAAGCAATTGCCGCACCAGAGTAAATTCTACTCGATGAATTAGTATTGCCAGGTCCAACAAGTGGTAAGGGGCCTAAGGGGTCTGCAGCTTACTACTGTAGTCGGATCGTTCGAGGAAATATAGAGAGAATCAGGTGCCGATGCTTGATCTACGCCTGGAATGACATGTCTGCCTACAGCAGGGAGGCCACCACCGATACTGTTCCAGGCCTGTACAGCAACAACGTGGCGAAGACCTGCAGTTTGCGATTGCCAATTGTAAGATAGACCTTTAACCATAATTGTACTTAACCACGATCCTGGTGTGTCCATGTCATAAAACATAACAGCGTAGGATTCCGCCCCTTCAACAGGGGACCAGGACACGTCGACACCGGCTAATGTAGGCAAAATATTGATGACTTTCGGACCTCTAATTGTTTTGGGGTCAGCAATTGCATCGACTGTCGCAGACCACGGAGACTGTCCATCGATCTCGTTGTCAATACGGATCTAAATCAAGGTTAGAATGGTGTTATAAGATAGGGCAGGGTAGTCAATGTGGACAACAAACCTGATATTCGTAGTTCGAACCCTTTATTACCCACCTAAATTGACAAGTAATTAGTTTCGTATATATAAAAGAGAGAAACAGAACCTGGAGTTAATATGCCAACATACGTATTATCAAGTCGATTAGTAAGGGTAGAGCTTTCTTCCCAATTTGGAAGGCCCTTGTACCTGCTTCTTACACCGTACTTTCGAGTTCCGTAAACTTTGTCCCATGTAATTGTAATTCCATATGGGGAGTCCTCTGATTTTATATTTGTGGGTGGCTACCATAGAACATGATGTTAGTTATATACCTGGGTATTCGAGAACGCTAGATACGTACAGCTGTAGATTTTCTTCCTTCTACGCTCGAAGGTATATCGAGGGTATTTAGGCCGATTCCATATCCGTAAAAGAGTGCTACGCTGAATGCACGGGCAATTTGATACTCTCCCATGGCGGTCGGATGTAATCCATCATGGCCTGAAGGGCAGCTCTGCGTTTCACAGCTATAGGTGTCACCTACAAAACCTGTCAACTAAAATCTTGCCAGAGCCGTGGTTATAAATACTCACGAACATATGCCATTGATACTGGTGACTCCTTGGTGTTCCACTTGGGTATAGCAGCTCTTAACAGTGCGTTATACTGATCGGTAATCTTAGGCAGATCTGCACGCATGCCGAGAGCACTCCGCTGCACAACGTCACCAATGATAATGGCAATGTTCGGATTTGCAGCACGAGCATTGTCGACTATAGACTTCATGCTGGCAAGGGTACCTTCAGGGCCGTCGACAAACCACTTAAAAACATTGTTAGCCTTTGCATTTGTAAAAATAAAAAATAAACCGGAATCACATCGATCCGCTTGAGTAATAGTTATTTTCAAGAAATGCTTACCCCAAGGTCATTAAAGCCAAGTAAAACCAAAAGATGCGTTGGCTGATGGTCTTCCATATGCTTCTTGATCTCGTTTTTACTCTGTGCTGCTTGATGACCCCATAGCGCGAAGTGGTTGCTCTGGAATGCTGTGTCAACCCCTTTATTGTAGCCCCCAGAAACCATAGGCGGCTTCTCCGGCTCGGGATCACCTTCCATAGGGGGTATTGGGGGCTATATCGCATCACTGTCAGCCGAGAATACGAAAACCCGTTGTCAAAACAGAAGCAATAAACATACCGGTGCCGCATCTGGTGGCTGACGAGTTCCGGTCCAGGGACCGACAAACTCAAAGTCTATGCGATGATCACTTGGTAGGTTGTGGAGCCACTCCCAGAGCCGATATCTCCAGGTCCAATCTCCTTCCATACCCTGTGAGATACTGTCTCCTACAACCATGAACTTGTACTTATCAGCTCTTTTTTTAAGTGGTCTCCGTTTAATGCGTGAAATTGGTTGCGACATAGGAGCAGACTCCACTTCGCGGCGCTTTTTGAGAACTGCTTCCTTACTGCGGATTTTAAGTAGCGTCTTATCGTCGGCAGATGTTGGTAATGCGTCCCAGGGTCTAGTCTTGATGTTGAAGTTGGATACATTGTAGAAGAAGCTTTGTTGGATGGTGGGCTTGTCACTGTCTGTTACCACTTTGATGACAGTGCCTTCCGGTGTCTTTAAAGCTGGTTCCGGGGGGACTCCTAGCTGATTTGCAGCAACTGATGCTATGTTGGCAGCGGGAGTAAGCGAGGTATCCGCAGGCGATGACAATACTTTCAACTGTCAGCGGTGGCCCCTGCATACTGTGTCATAACATACCAATACTGATGACCCCTAACCATACAGCACTTAGACGCAGGAGGCGACCCATTGTAGGAATTTGTAACGAGTGTTGAGTATGGAGCAGGTCAGACTGCGAAGGCATCTATGGAACCTTGACAATGGTCGACAAAAATCTAGTTTCGCTGGCAATCACACTATATATGGAGTTGACCAACTCTGGCTCTGACCGAGACTTTTGGCTCACCGGCATTATTATTTGGCTAGTTCCTTCGTCCCTTTACAGATGGATAGAAAGTAAAATTGTTTTTGTTAGACTTGTTGGACTTTGTTGGAACTATTTGTTGGAGCTAGGGGGGCTGAAGGATGAGCCAAAGGATACACCGGGATAATGTTCAAAAGAGGAATGGAATCCTGGAATTGGTGCACTATAACATAAAATTATGTATCGGTCCTATGTAAAATGTAAGGCGATACACTTCTGTGGCATTTGTGTACAGTAAAGAGAATTTTCACTTGACCATAGATGAAGCTATCCCCGAGAGCCCCGGCGAGACGATTTACACTACTGAAAGCTTATTGGGACTGTAACCTTACATTCTAACTAGATCAAACTCCACATCCTAACAAAAAGAAGGGGGCATGACTTACAAACTGCATATTGCGGAATTTATAGGGTACCCTGTCCAACAAGCCAACAGCGCTATAAACCAGCCAAGCTTGTCCAACAGCACTACAAACCAGCTAAACACCGCCAAGCCGCCTAGCTGTCATTGCCCCCGGGCTCAATAATTACGTTATAGGCGGGAATGTTAGAGAGTGCAGTAAGTTTTTCCGGCTTTATTTCCTATTAAGCATAGGCATCTCCGTCTTGGTTAAAAGGCGTTCTCTTAAGCTCAGCGGTTAAAGGGTGTTTCAACGTCCTCTTGCTCTCATTCCTATGGTGCTACCCCTGCCGTCACAGTGCCCTAGGCCCGTGCACCTTCGCGTTATGCCGATGGCATGTACTGTATGCTTGTACTTCGGATCATATAACTCTAAACGTAGTACGATCGTCAGACCGTCGGCCCCACTGTAGGAGTAGGCTTGACAATTCCGTGGATAAAAATATCGCTTTGGCCTTGAAACCACTCAGCGATACAGCAACTGGCTTCAAGTTTCCATCAATAGTAATTTCAAAATCATCTCGGTGGGCACCGCTGCTTTGGGGGCGCCTACTCTCCTTCCTATTGCAGGCACCGCCCCCGAACTGCGAACCTCTCCCGCAATGTTGGCCCCCCTATCACCCACCTCGCCAACCAATGCCTGTACGCCTCCTCGCCGAACGGATTGCAGAAGTTCTCTAAACACGACCACTCTACCCTCTTCTCGTTTGCGTTGTCGACAATGCGGCCCCCCCACTCGATGCAGTATCCAACATCCAATCTATCGGTTTTAGCTGCCCGTCGCTGCCCGTCAACGACATGAACTGTGGGTTATGCCCTGCACTAACCGCACGTGGCTCGCTGCCTCATCTTCCGCCCCTAACTCGCTCGCCCCCCGTGCCATATTCCGCTTGATGCTCCGCTGCGTCGCCTCATACGCCTGTTGCACTGCACTCGTCCACCTCCTTGTCGACCACCGCCTCCGCCGCCTCTACCATGCCATCCTATGCCCAGCTCTGCTTGCGATTCATCCTAGAATCTGGCCGGCCCCTCCACCTCCAATTCCTCCTCTGCCTGCGTCACGATCCCAGCAACTACGCCTAATGCCTCACGTACGCCCCAAACGTCGTCCGATCCATGCGACTGTTAAAAGGCGTGCCCGGCTTCTTCCCCTGCTCCTTGCGGTACTCCTCGCACAACGCTGGCTGTCCCACCACCGCTGCGACCTTCACCTCTCGTGCCCTCTTTATCAACTGCGGGAACGCCGTGTGCACCACCTGCAAGCCCCCCTAGTCCTCGCCGTCTACTAGCTGCACCAACGCCGCCATACTCCCTGTCCAACCCGCCCCCAATGCCTCGGCGACCCCGTCCTCCGCAAGCGCGGGTTAGACCCCGCGACTCGTCCGTGGTCTCGATCCTGCGCGCTGTGGCCTCCTCGACCCTCCTCATCCCGTTACCGAGGACTGCTCGCACAACATCCCGCGTCTTTACTTGCTCCTTATCCCCGATAACCTTGCGCACCCCACCTACTTACTCATCTCCCACCCCCCTCCCGATCTCGAAATAACCGAGCCTCTGGCCCTGCTTGAAAATCAGCATACGTGATGCCTGTCCGCCATGGCACCTCCTCCAGCTCGTCTCTCCCGTCTCGCTTTGGCCGCCCTTGCCTCTGCTTGTTCTCTCAATCGTGCACGTGGGGGTAATGCGGCTGTATCTTCTTTGCCTTGGTTATCACGTACACAAATAACGGGCCCTCACCCTCCCAGCTCCCAACGTATAACGCAACCTGCCCGTGCATGCCTCCCTAAATGCTGCAATCAGCTATGCTGTTCCAGGGAGAACCAGATCTCAACCTCCTGTAACACTGCCTCGTCGGCCTCCAACCCCTCCATCTGCCTCACGGCTACTATGATCGGCGCACGCCTCCCTCGTGAAACTCATGTGGTCCTGCGCCCTGGAAATGGTCATTGATGTGGCTGGATAACGCAGCGTGCTTGCGCTCTCTCTGCAAACTTGTGTGCCATGCTCTTGGATGTGGGTGATGTGCTCTATGGTGCTCTGCCTCTGGTCTATATCCTGCTCCGTGCCCTCTATACTCTTCTCTGCGCTGCGTCTGCTCGCTCTGCTCTAGGTCTTGGGCTCTGCTGCTGGCCTAGATGTTACGACGACTACAATTGTTCGGGTCAAACGTTTCTTTTCGCTCAAGGTTGGAGAAAGCGGAGTGTGCTCTTCTACACTAGATTATATAAGTTCATTTTCATAGTTTATTATATATAAAGTGACGAGTGGGAAATAAATAGTAAAAAGGGAATGGAATCCTTACAATAAAATACTATGTAACCAACCCTATAAATTTAATATATGACACTAATATATAGTCTCATATATACTAGAGGTAATAATTATTGGTATTGTTAGAACGTTATCATTCAACAAAAAGGATATAAATAGTTATAAATATTATATAATAGAAAAATATTTCACTTTACATACAATTTACTTCGTAAATGAACGAGCACACTCCGCCTATTCCAATCTTAAGCGAAGCGAAAGGTTAGAAAACAGCGATTACTACTACCACAACTACTCCTGCTGCTGCTGCTACTGCTACTGCTCCTACTACCATAGCTGCCCATTTTCCCTTGACGCCCCTAATGTGCGTGTCTTGTATCCTCTATTACGCCGCCTTCTTTACACTGGCTCGCTGGCTTGCTCCCCGCCTCTTGTGCCGCTCATTTCACCAGCTGCTGTGGCTGGCTCTTCCATGCCCTTGTTGTGGCTGTCGCTATGAGGCTGTCGACGTTGTCGTCGTTGTTGCTGTCACTGGTGCTGTGGCCCGTGCTGTTTGTTCCCCACTCTGTCGATCGAGCATCAAAACCCACAACCCTTACTGCACAAACCCACAAAGTATATAACTCGGCACCCACAGGGCGCACGCTCATTCGAAAGAGTCTGCCTGCATCGAAACCCAAACTCCACGACGAACGAACCCAACAGGAGACGCGTAACGGGTAAGGCTGAGCTCTCAGCCGAGTTAGTCCCGTGATTTAGCTACCCTTGGCAGGTAAGAACGGCGCAAGACATTCCATAATGCCCGAGTGATAATATCCGCATTCGCTGCAGAGTGCATATCCTCGGAAAAGCCCGTGTTGTGCCTTCTCCCGGAATGAGATATATTCAACCACCAACCTGATATACTACCTATTAAAGCCCTGCTGTTGTAATTTCCGGAACAAGGCGCATTTTTAATATCAACCCGGTATTACTGGCAAAGTCCGCTGCTGTAACTCTGATCCCGGATCGAGATGTATTTAATCCAACCTGATATTAATATTGCTTTTTGCGTCATCTCACCCACCCAGACGCATCGAATGTGACACCCAGGACGGTCCAGCCGAGGGGTATATGTAGGAATGGCCTCACATGTATATTATCTTGTGCCACATCTTCAGAAGGAAATGCGCCATTGGGGGCGGGAGACATAGATACCCATGGGCCAATCTTTGTTTAGCCTTGCGTGAGGGGTGGTGTAGTGGTGTGGTGGCAGCGGGGTGTTTTACTGTATGCGGCGTTTGAGCGATTGGCGGGCAGAGACTGAGGATGCGGGTGCGGATGCATGTGGTATTCAGCTTTGATCGGTCTATGAGGTAGTTAGTACAGGAAAGAATGATGCTTTTTATATTTATTTAGATATCGTGATAGTATTATTAGAAGTACCGTGGGAATGTGATGCTTGCGCACTTATATCTATACCTTCAATGATGTCGTCCATTGCGGGGTAAAACTTACCTCAGAGCGTAGATCGTGAATATCCATGGCAGCAATGGCATCCATTGCTCCATTGCTCCATCGCAATATCGAAGCTTGATCCCAGTAGACAGGGCAGTAGTGCTGTTCTAGAGTATACTCTACCAAAAGTAGTATACCCGAATATATACTTTCCAGGCTGGTTGTGGAGGACATCGCTGCCGTGCAACCCACCGAGCAATTCTATATAGTAGTAATCGTCATCAAGGTCGTGCCAACAAGCCAGTCTACCTCCAGGTCCCGCCGTTGAGATAAACAAGAATAGTGCCAGAATAGGGCAAAATCAGATCAGAACAGGTCACGGTTATATAAACCCCACATGGGCTGCACCCACCATAGTAGTAGTTTATAGATGTTGTAGTAAGAGATCAGAAACGGTACGTAGTATTATAGTGCTCTAGAGTACCACCGACCCAGGACCGACCGGCACAGTCCACCACCGAACACCACTAATCAACCGCTATTAATCACTATCAACCACTAAACTATCGCTAAATCATCGCTAAACCTCCACTAAACCACCTTTTACGAGTTGCCTTTTACCCACCATAAACTCGAGTAACAGTGTACTCGTGTACCCCCCCACCACTGAGCCGGCCCTTCCCCAGGCCACCAATCACACTCCCTTCTCCAACTCCCAATGCGCAAATAGCTCACACGCCCAACGTCAGCTCTCCCATAACGCCCTCCCATCCAAGATCGGCGGGTAGAGCCAGTGTGTAGTACCTTGGCCTTTATGAGGGGCCAAGATACTTATAATCCCCGACTACAATGGTTCGCATCATCCCCTCTCGCCTGAAATCATATACCGGAGTAGGAGGTTCAGGCACTCCAAAATCCGACAGCAACAGCAACGGCAATAGCTCTGCAGCCAACGGAACAGCTCCTGCCGCGTCCCAGAAATCCAACATGCACAACAAGCAACGTGAAGCTAGCCCCGGCGGAGGTGCCGCCACGAGGGCCAATGGTCTTATGCTCAGGATCGTCGTGTTGAGGGTATGTCGTCTTATTCCGGGCTTGGTGGTTTTGTTGGATGAGGGCCAAGGAACTGACAGTATTGGCTTTCCAGGGGAAGAATCTCGCCGCCAAGGACAAGAACGGTACCTCTGATCCGGTAAGTGATAGCTCCTTGGGGATAGCTGGGTTGGCGGGCACGACGGACACGAAGCTGACTTGACTTATTTTCTAGTTCCTGGTCATCTCGCTGGGCGATACTAGAGATACGACGCAGTATGTGCCGAAGACACTCAACCCCGAATGGAACCACCTGTGCGACCTACCCGTCTCCAGCACCAAGGACCTTCTACTCGACATTGTGTGTTGGGATAAGGACAGGTTCGGGAAGGACTATATGGGGGAGTTTGAGGTGGCATTGGAAGACATATTTGCTAATGGCAAGGTTTCACAAGAGGCGCAGTGGTATCCGCTGAAGAGCAAACGAACTGGCAGTAGGAGGAAGGAGAAGAAGGATAGCAATATCTCCGGGGAGGTACAACTACAATTCAAGCTATACGACTCGTCGACCCCCGGGGCTTCACCGCCCCAGGTCATGGAGAAATTCTGGGCCATTGCTGGGATCGAAAACGATAACCTCACACCCACCAAGTCAGGCAGTGATGATGCCAGCCCTACGGGTGATGAGGACGATGATGACGAAGACGACGAGCCAAGCGGCTCAGCCGACGAAGCCGACGACCCTACGAAGCCGGAAACGGTCGAGAAGAAGAGGAGGCGGAGGAGGATAAGAGGACTGAAGAAACGAAAAGCACACCAGCTATACGAGTTTGTTGGGGCGAGTAGTGTGACTGGGATCGTGTTCTTGGAAATCTCAAGCGTTACCGACCTACCCCCGGAACGGAACGTGACGAGGACTTCGTTTGATATGGACCCCTTCGTCGTTGCATCCTTGGGTAGGAAGACTTACAGAACCCGAGTGGTCCGCCATAAGCTCAACCCCGTTTTTAACGAAAAGATGATATTCCAGGTCCTTCGACACGAGCAGGCATACTCGATCTCCTTTTCCGTTGTCGATCGCGACAAGCTTTCCGGAAACGATTTCATATGCGCAGCTTCCGTGCCCATTCAAGATATCACAAGCACAGGCCCCAAAGCCGACCCGGACACCGGACTTTACGACCTGCCGGACCTGCCGGACTCTGGATCGGTTCCTAAGCCCAGTAAATCGAGATTCAAGATTGCTCTATCAAGGACGACTTCATCACAGAGCCTGAACAAGCAAGGTAGACCGCCGTTATCCCCGAAACCTTCGACCCATGGCAGCGTTACCAGTGAACCCATTCCTCAAGTTGGAGCTAACTTGACCCCTGAAGCAATCCCGCCGAATGCCCTGGAGCAGACCGACAGTACCGAGGACAGAGGAGACCCGGACCTACATACGTTCCACATCCCGCTCAAGCTGAAGAATATGGAGAAGTGGGAAGAAAAGCACAAGCCGGAATTACACCTCAAGGCGAAATACCTGCCGTATTCGGCTCTCAGACAGCAGTTCTGGCGCTCGATGCTGAGGCAATACGATGTCGATGATAGCGGAAGTATTAGCAAGGTCGAGCTGACCACCATGCTTGATACGCTTGGATCGACGCTTAAGGAGTCAACTATTGATAAGTTCTTCAAGAGGTTCCCTCACATGCTTAACGATGAGGAAGGCATGCTCACCTATGACGAGGCTGTGATTTGCTTAGAAGATCAACTCGAAATGAAGAGCAAGCAGAGCCAATCCGCAACGGACAGGGTACGTGACCAACTCCAGCAACGACTTGGTCGAAGCGCTGCCTCATCAAACTTATCCTTACCGGCCACACAGGGAGAATCAGAGACAACGCTCAATGAAGACGTCGATGACAGTAACGCGGAGATCGGCACTCCACTTGAGGAAGGCGAATTCAGCCAGTCATATGATCTATACGATAAAGACGAGGAGCACGTCGTGGAGATCAAGGAGTGCCCTATTTGCCACCAACCTCGCCTTAACAGGCGATCCGATGCTGATATTATCACTCACATTGCCACCTGTGCAAGCCAGGATTGGCGACAGGTTAATAATATTGTCATGGCAGGCTTTGTCACGTCGAGCCAAGCTCAGCGGAAGTGGTACTCCAAGGTTATCACGAAGATCTCCTACGGAGGGTATAAGCTAGGTGCGAACTCAGCAAACATTTTGGTCCAGGACCGCATTACTGGACACATCAACGAGGAGCGGATGAGTATATATGTACGACTTGGGATTCGACTGCTGTACAAGGGCCTAAAGTCGAGGGACATGGAGAAGAAGAGAAGTAAGCATTGAAGATTTTCCCTGCTAATGATTAAGAACAATGCTAACATCTCCCAGTTCGCAAGCTCTTGCGCGGTCTCAGTATCAAGCAGGGAGTCAAATACGACGACCCTGCTTCGAAGAACGAGATCCCCAAGTTCATCGCCTTCCATCAGCTAGACATGTCGGAAGTGCTCTACCCTGTCGAAGACTTCAAGAACTTCAACCAGTTCTTCTACCGCGAACTCAAGCCCAACGCGCGCCCCTGCTCCGCTCCCGACAACCCTCGCATCATCGTCTCCCCCGCCGACTGCCGCTCAGTCGTCTTCAACCAAATGGACACCGCCACCAAGATCTGGGTCAAGGGGCGCGAATTCTCCATCAAGCGACTCCTGGGCAACGCCTACCCTGAAGATGTAGAGCGGTACACCAACGGCGCCCTGGGCATCTTCCGTCTTGCGCCGCAAGACTACCATCGCTTCCACATCCCCGTCGACGGCGTGATGGGAACCCCCAAGACCATCGAGGGCGAGTACTACACCGTGAACCCCATGGCGATCCGCTCTGCGCTCGATGTCTACGGCGAGAATGTCCGTGTTGTCGTGCCTATCGACTCTGTCGCCCATGGCCGTGTCATGGTCATCTGCGTCGGCGCCATGATGGTGGGAAGCACGGTCATCACGCGCAAGAAGGGTGAGACGGTCAAGCGTGCGGAGGAGCTGGGATACTTCAAGTTTGGCGGGAGCACGCTGCTTGTTCTCTTTGAGCCGGGCGCGATGCGCTTTGATGATGACCTCGTGGATAACTCCAACGGGGCCTTGGAGACGCTGGTATGTCTCTCACACCCCCTTTATATACAAGAGAAAAAGTCTAACAGAACCAGGTTCGCGTGGGAATGTCCATCGGTCACCACCCTCAGCAAGGCCAGCACACCCCCGATATGCGCAAGCCCGACGCCGAGATCTCCGAAAAGGACCGCGCCGACGCACAGCGCCGCATTGAGGGCAGCCTGGCACCTGACCGGGTCATCAACGGCGCGACGGACCTGCTGCCATCGGTGCTTCAGCAGCCGCCAGGGGCCTACTAAGTGAGCCTGCTATATCGGCAGATTCTACCAACTGTCTGGAGAGAGAAGAGAGGACGCTACAAGGAAAGGCACCGGCGGGACCGTGCCGGCGACCACACAACGAACGAACGGAACGGAATGATGTATGTACGTGCGCACGCGATTTCAACATCGGAGATGATTTCAACAATGGGCACTGGGACGGAAGGCAGAGAGAAAGGGGACACAAAAAAAAAGAGATTTTATATTAAAATAAACGGGGCTACTCTTGCTTATATTTTTTTTGGGAGCTCTGGGTGCTGCGTTGGATTCGCGGCTGGGTCTTTTTGTAGAGAGGGGAAAAGAGAGGATGGGTGGAAAAAGGACATACATATACGCGCCTGCCTGAGAAAGGGGAAGACATACAACGAGGGCAGAGCGGCGGCGTGGTGGGTTGGTGGAGAGATAGGGGGCAGGGAAGGACGTGGTTTAGAGCGGTGGATTTTTTTATATTAGTATATTCTTCGTGTCTTTTTCAGAGCAGCGCAGCGCAGAGCAAGACCATGTTTTTTGATAGCAAGCAGCGAGCAAGTAGCGATGAATTGGATTTGCACACTTTTTACACTTTTTCGCCCCCAAAGAACGTATCCTTTGTTTATTTTTACTTTTCGCGAAACTTGCCTTCTTTCAACCTACTTTGGCCATATCCAACAACTACTTTGCCATATCCAACATAACCAACACCATACTTCACCCCTGAAAAAAGCCACACAAGCGGAGGTATCTCCGGAAACGGGATCTTGAGCGAGCAAAAAAGCCTTGGCGACCAGCCTAGCTGTGTTCAGCTCCGGCACCTCATCGCAATTCCTGTGACAAATTATTGGGGGCTGCCATGGCGCTTGGCTCGAGCTTGTTCCCCCTTGAATCCTACGATCCCGAAGACCAGGCAATGCCACAAACTCACTACTGCACATCCCCATCACATCGCCCGCATCGTCCATCCCGCGCCGCGCAAATTGCCCCGATCACCCGCTCCGTCTCGGGTTCCCGGAGCGATTAGTTAGGGGGGGTT